>CM053506.1:68622096-68802062 GCA_028627145.1 Eidolon dupreanum
TATGTAAAGCAATTACTAACAGAACTAAAGGGAGAAACAGACCAAAATGCTATCACAGTAGGGGACCTAAATACCCCACTGTTGGAAATGGACAGATCATCCAAACAGAAAATCAATAAGGAAATAACATCCTTAAATGACACATTAGACCAACTGGACATAATTGACATTTACAGAGCCTTCCATTCCAAAACAGCTGCTTATACGTTCTTCTCTAGTGCACATGGAACATTCTCAAGAATCGACCACATACTGGGACACAGAGATAGCCTCAACAAATATAAGAGGGTTGAAATCATACCAACCATATTCTCTGATCATAATGCCTTGAAACTAGAGATCAATTGAAAAAAGAAAGCAGGAAGAACCACAAATACATGGAGATTAAACAACATACTACTGAAGAATGACTGGGTCAGAGAAGAAATAAAAAGAGAGATCAAGAGATACATAGAAACAAATGATAATGATAGTACAACAAATCAAAAGTTTTGGGACATGGCAAAAGCGATCATAAGAGGAAAGTTCATATCAGTACAGGCCTATCTCAAAAAAAAATAAGAACGAGCCAAAATAAACAACCTAACACTTCATCATAAAATATAGAAAAGGAAGAACAAATGAAGCCAAAAGTCAGCAGAAGGATAAAAATAATCAAAATTAGAGCAGAAATAAATGAAATTGAAAAAAAAATAGAAAAAATAAATGCAACAAAGAGCTGGTTCTTTGAGAAGGTTAATAAAATTGACAAACCCCTGGCTAGACTCATTAAAGATAAAAGAGAAAGGGCACACGTAAAAATGTAAAAGGATCTGAATAGACATTGCTCCAAGGAAGATATACAAATTGTCAACAAGTGTATAAAACAATGCTCAACATCAGTCAAGCAAATCAAAACCATAATGAGCTACCATTTCATACACACTATGACTATAATCAAACAGAAAGCTAATAACAAGTGTTGGTGAGGATTTGGAGAAATCGGAATCCTCATATACTGTAAAATGGTGCACTGCTTTGGAAAACAGTCCAAATTTTTTTAAAAGTCAAATATGGTTACCATGTGACCCAGCAATTCTACTCCTAGTCACATACCCAAGATAAGTAAGAACATAAATACATTAAAAAAACTTGTACTCAAATGTTTATAGCAGCATTACTCGTAATAGTCAAAAAGTAGAAACAATCCAATTGTCTATCAACTAATAAACAAAATGTAACATTATCTATACAATGAAATATGATTCAGCCATAAAAAGGAATGAAGTACTGATATACACTATAATATGGATGAACCCTGAAGAGATCATGCCAAGGGCAAGAATCCAGACACAAAGGCCAAGTATTAGATGATTCCATTTATGTGAAATGTCCACAATAGGCAAATCCATAGAGACAGAAAGTAGATTAGTGGTTGTCAGAGGCTGAGGAAAGAGGGGTGGGGTGTGACTGCTAATGGATACAGGGTTTTTTTCTAGGGCGATGAAAATGCTCTGGAATTAATAGTGATCAATGTACAACGTTGAGAATATACTAAAAACCAGTAACTCATACACTTTAAAATGGTAAACTTTATGGTACATGAACTACATCTCAATAAAGTAGTTAGTAAAAGAAAAAGAAGTGTGCACATGTGCTATTTATTATTATTTTTAAAGGGTCAAATATACATGTGGGTCTGTTTACATACGCAAGAAATAACTCTGGTGGGGTACAAAAGTGATCAATTAACACTGGTTATCTCTAGGGAGGGAAACTGGGTAGCTGGCAGTCAAGGGAAAGAGTTTTTTTGTTTTGTTTTTATTAGTTTCAGGTATACAGCACAATGGTTAGACATTTATATAATTTATGAAGTGATCCCCCCAGTTACTCTAGTAACCATCTGGCACTATACATAGCCATTACATGGAGTTTTCACTGCATAACCTTTTTTATCTCTGAAATTCTGAACCATGTGACTGGGTCACCTATTCAATAAATGAGACCTGGCTTTTATCTTAATTCCACCACAGCACCAAGCACAGAACCTAGCACACAGTGAGTGGGTGCTCAATAAACGTTTGTCCGATTTAACTGAGCTAACAAATAAAAGCCCATGCACACAGCACATTCTGAATAAACACTGGATGCCTTGACTTAGCAGGGTAGGCCTTTGCCATGCAGAAGTAAACCAGGAAGTAGACAGAGGCAACAT
This sequence comes from Eidolon dupreanum, assembly GCA_028627145.1. Classification (NCBI taxonomy): domain Eukaryota; kingdom Metazoa; phylum Chordata; class Mammalia; order Chiroptera; family Pteropodidae; genus Eidolon; species Eidolon dupreanum. The sequence goes on from CM053506.1 coordinate 68,624,291, forward strand.
TGACTGAGATGACCCCTCTGGCATAAAGCCCTGTCCTGCCTTGAAAACCTGCATCAAGAAGAAGAGACATGCGCCAGGAGATTAAAAACTAACCACTGAAGTGTCCTCTAAATTCCCCTTCTGCAGCTGCCACATGCTGGGCAGAAAACTGGCTGGAGAAAGCTGGTGGCTCCTACCTGGCTCTGGAGGCTCCTTGCTCACGTGCTCAGCTTCCATGGACCCAATGCCCCCACTAAACATGATGGGCTTGATCCACTCACGCCGCTGGCCATCTGGGAGCTGGAGGCCCAAAGAGCGGGCGAAGCCTGGAATGTGGAATCACAGGGAGAGGGGAAGGGTTCCAGCCACCCAATGTCTTCAGCACTCACTCAGTCACCCATCCCATCCCACCTCTGGCACTAGGTGTCTATTATTCCCAATGCCCCCCAAGCCTCACCAGCCAGGACTGGTTCCCCAAACTTGTTGCCATAGTCAGAAGCCCCATTACTGGCCTCAATGGCAATCTCCAGGGGCCGGGCAAAGTTCCTAGGATACTGGAAGCTCGGATCCTCCCAGGGCAGACTGTATCCTGGGAGTGAAAGAGAAAGTTAGAAGACAGAAGACAGAGTAGTCAGTCCTTCAGGAAGAGTTAAAGTCAGCAATTACTACTTGTATAATGGAAGTCCTATTTTAGGAAGGTATAGAACTTGCCATAAAGCACTGGTCTTGCTCCCTACCTTCCACACCAGACTTCCTTCTGACTTTTAGGACCAGAATCATTACGCCTGTCTAAGAAATTGGATTTAGAGGCAGGTGGTAGTCATTAGTTCTAGTCAGTATCACGCTTTCTTACTGAGTGGACACCAGTTTATAAAGAAAATTTTGTTTCTACAAAGCCAGTCTGGCAACATGGGTCTCCCCTGGCCTATAGTCCTTCTGACCATGGTTGGTGAAAGGCCAGCTACTCTAGAGCCCTCCTCTCAAGAAAAGATGACCCAGAATGACCTGTGACTTAAGAGATAAAAATGTTCAGTGCCTGCCAGGATAAGGAATTTGAAAGAGCAGATGGCTAGAAGAAAGAGATAGGACCTGGGATGTGCAGGTTTCCAAAGCAATAGCCAGCAGTGCCAGCCACCACGTGGGCCCCACGGCCCGTGCACTGGACATCTCGAATCCGGCCCCCTGTGCCCGTGGTTGCACCGCAGAAGGGGGCTACTCCTGTGAAGAGAGGGGGATATGGGTACTGAAGAAACAAACCCCAGCTTTGACCACCCCATGGAAAATGAAGACAAACTGCCTACCAGACTGTTTTTCCTAGGCCTGGACTAGGGGCCTGGGACTTTCACCCTACCCTACACTCTCTGACTTATCCCTCCTGGGACTCGGCTCACCTGTAGGGAAGTTGTGGGTCTCTGCTGTGAAAACAACATGTCTCAGCCCCTGCTGTTGCCGGAAGCGGCTTGGCTGTGTGGGGTCCTCAGGCCGCAGGAACTGAACTTCTCTCCCCTGGATTGCACTGTAAACACATCCAAAGTGGACCTTGCTTCCTTCCTGGGATCTGTGCTTACCCCACCTGGGCTTGGGGCCTCCCCACCTCCTGCCTAGAACACAGCCCACCTGCTGTTATCACAGAACTTGAGGACATTGTTGGGGTTCGAGGACGCCTGCGTGCTCATGATGGACTCAAACAGTGACTGTGCCAGCTCCTGCCCATCCACGTGAAGTTGGCCCTTGAAGAACCAGTGTCGGCTGTGCTCACTGCAGAAGGTGATGGGGGAGGGGAAGGCAGGGTGGAAATATGGGGGTCATTTCTCAGGCCTTGCCATGTCTTCTCACTAGCATTAACAGCAGAGTTACAGCCAACTCATACTTAGATAATAAAGTACATTCCCATAATCTTCAAACATTCTGTCATTGTGGATTGTCCAGATCCAAAGTAAAGAGAAAACCAAGATTTGAAAGTAGACCAGTAGATAGATGGGGAGCTCAGGCCTCAGACTCAGGGAGGTCCCTAAGGCAAGAGAGAACTGTAAAGGCAAGTCCCTATGCTCTTTCCTTCCAACCTCCACAGGCTCAGACATCAGAATGTCCCCATCCCTTCTCACCTATTGGACTGAGCCAAGTCGAAGGCCTCCACAATGCTAGGGTTCCGCTGCAGCTCCTGGAAACGCTTGGTGTAGAAATCCAGGTCCCAAGAGTCTAGGGCCAGACCTAGGAGACAAACCCCAGAAGAACTGTTATACTCAGGCCACCATTTCCCAGGTCTCAGTACCCCAACAAGCCTAGCTTGGGCCTTCCTCCCAGGGACCTCTGCTTACCTAGCTCCTGGTTGGCTCTCTCTAGGGCAGGCTGGCCCTCAGCCAGTATATTGATTGGGCCATCAAGGGGTGTTGGGATCTTCCCAAGGGAGAAGCTCTGGATGGGACAGGGGAAGTGCTGTTCCGTCATCCGGTCATGCAGGATAGCCAGAGCAATAGCCTCCATCTCAGCTGAAGGTGGGTGGGTAAACTAGGGGCGGAGACACACAGAGAGGACAAAGGGTAGAAAGCTGAAGAATAGACAGAATGGTCCACTCACCATCCTCCAAGCCATACAGGTCCAGCCCACTGCTAGCCCATAAGGCACCTTTGTTCAGATTAGAAATAGATACCCCTCCCAGGCATGATGTCAGGATACACAGATTAGTAAGGGGAGTATAGGCTGGATTTCGGTCCCATTCGTTCTTCAACCAGGTGCCCTTAGGGAGTGAATAACCTGCAAACAGGGCAGGCCTAAAGCCAGGAGCTCCTCCTTCTGTTTCTCCCATTATTTCTTCATAGTTCAGAACCCAATCTCTTGTCTCTGGCCCATCGCCTCCTGATCTCCCACCCTGATTGCCTACTACCTCACCGAGAGCAGGTACCGACGAGTAGTCTCTACACGGTCCACAGTCCCCAACCCAGCAGCCTGGCACACTGACACGATGTTGGTGGATGCTGGGGTGGAGAAGTTCAGCCTGAGGAGTGGACCAGATGGTTAGGACCTGAGAGCCCCAGCTGAGAAGGTGGATCCTGCCCACTGCTAACCAGCCATTGCCCATCTCTTACCCACTACCAATGGACTCCAGCCTCAGACCTAAAACACAGCCCACTTGCTGTGAAAATAGTAGGGGCATTCAGAGAAACAAGGGATCCAAGAAACCTGCTCTCAAAGGTCATTCAAATCAAACCATAACTGTCCTAGCATAAAAATGCTTCTCAGAATGCAACCAGTTTTACTTCCAGAATATGTCTGGGAGCTAGTTCAGTCTTCAAAGACATCTTCTTAGGTGAGGTAGGCATACACATGGCTTTCTAGGCAAGTAGTGGGATGCAAAGAAGGATCAACAAATCTCCCAAGGATCACAAGAGGAAGAAATGAAAGAATGGAAGTGGAAAGGATGGGCAGTGTGTTTGGAAGAGATCGTGTGCCTGCAACATGAAAGGAGCTTGCCCCAGGAGAGAAGCTTACCTGGGTCCAACCTCTAGCAGCAGGTCACTGGAACCAGAAATGAGCCAGGACTCCTGAGCGACATCATCCAGTAACAAGGGGCAGCCAAAGAGCCACGTCAGCTTCTTCATCTCCTCAGCACTTGGAAGGGACTCAGCTACAGGGAGATAGGGCAAGGTTACCTTGAGACACTGCCAACAGCACTGGGATACCTCCTTCAAGAATCCAAAACCTGTCTACAGCCATGCCACCCTGAATGGCCCCAATCTCATCTGATCTCGGAAGCTAAGCAGGGTCGGGCCTGGTTAGTACTTGGATGGGAGACCACTTAGAAATACCAGATGCTGCAGGCGTTAACAAAAAAAGAATCCAAAACCTGTCCCAACCTGTCCAGTTCACATTGTAGCACAGTTCGGTCTTGAGACTCTGCAGCTCTGGCAGTTTCTCTTGCAGCTTCCTTTGAGTGTGGCCAGAGGCTGCACTCTCATGGCCAGAGGGACGAACATAGAAGTGAAGGACTGAGGACATCTCTTCAGGTGTCCCTTGCTGGAGACGAGTTAGGTTCCTAAGAAATAACATTAACTGTAGCCTATCTGTTGAACCAATTTCAAGTTTCAAGAACAGCTGAGACTTTGGAGGCAATATGGATCAGTGGAGAAAATAGTAGGGGCATTCAGAGAAACAAGGGATCCTGAAAATGTAATTAGTTTTAACTAATCCTGCAAAATGTAGGCTTTAGTGATGTGGGACCAGGGAGCGCAGGTATATCCATGACATGTGGTCCTTGCACACCTGCACTTTGCTGGGCCCCAGCCAAGTTCTTAGGAACACAACTGTGAATAAAACAAACACCACTTCTGCCCTCATAGAGCTTACATTTTACTGAGGAAGACAGGCAAGTACCCATACATTTCTAGTTCAATGTAGGTAAGGCCAAGGGACTGTGGGTACCAACCTCATACTTTAGGAGTCGGGAAGGACCTCCTGGAAGAAATGGCATCTAACTGTAAACCTGGAGGATAAGCTGCACTGGGCCTGGCTGGGGAAGTCAAATGATAGTTCCTTTATTTCAGTGCTTCAAAATGTTACATCCCTGCTCAAGGTCAATCCAAAGCCTTTAGCCTGAAATTCAAAGGCCCTCCATACTATCCCCAACTACCCTTCCAACTTCTGATGCCACTGCTTCTCAGCAGGACCCTGGCATTACTCACCAAACCCTGCCTGGCCTCCTCTCCATTCCTTTGCACCCTCCTAGAATTTCTATGCCTACTCCCATCCTATCCAAAGCCTCCCATTCTTCAAGATCCGTACAGGTCTCGCCAACTCCGGGAAGCTCTCCTTGCTGCCCCAGTGCTCAGGGCTTCACATCTGTGCCACTCTTTCAGATCATGCACAGGGGCTCACAGGTATGCAAGGCCTCTTCCCAAGGAAGCAGAAGGAAGAGAAAGTCATTGCCTCACTTCTCCACTTGGACAACTAACTCATATGCATCTCAAACCTAACTTACTCAAAATTGAATTTGACTATTCTGTCAAGGTCACCAAGGATTGTAATGTTGCTAATCCAGAGGTCACTTATTTTACTCAACCTCTCAGAAGCATTTGACTTATTCATTCCATACCTCTTGAAACATCAGCCTCTCTTGGCTTCAACAACACCACTCTCCTGATATTCCTCTACCTTTTGGTTGCTACTGTTCAGTCACCTGTGCTGGCTCATACTCCTCTGCTCTATCTGTAAATGTTGGGTGCCCAGGGCTCTGTCCTTTGTTCTCTTCCTTCTACATGCTCTTCCTAAGTGACCTCATCCAGACCTTTGGTTTTAAATAGTATCTAATAAAATGAACCAATAAAATTGTCAGCATTCAACCATTTTTGACCAAAAATGGCAATTTCACGTGATTCAAGTTAATATCTGCCAACGGATTCCATAACTTTATTCAACCCTGACTCTCCCTGAAACTCCACACTAGGACATTCAAATGTTTACATAATATCTCCACATAAATGTCTCATAAACATAGATGATAGCCTATTTGGGCTAAAACAGAAATTTTGATTTATCTTCTCCCATTCTTCTCCATCACCATCACCTATTCAGTTGCTCAAGCCAAAGCACAAAAGTCAACCTTAATTCCTTTCTCTGAGCCTTCTCTATACCCAATCCATCGGCAGATTTATTTTCAAACATATCCCAAATCTGTACACATTCTTTCATCTTTGTTACCATCACTCTAATGCAAGTCATTACCACCACTCACTTGGACTAATGCATTAGTCTCTTGACCAGTACCCCTGATTCCATTCCTGCCCCAACCACAATCCACTTGCCATGTGTCAGCAAAATTGAGATTAGGGCTTCTCAGTACACATGGTAAAACATTCCAAGTCAGTACATTGGCTTACCTGGTCTGGCCACTGCCTACCTCTCCAACATTATCTCAGGCCACTCTCCTTCTCATCCAGAATACATCACCACACTGGCTTCTTTTCTAGTCCTTTAACTTGCCAAATTCCCTTCCCATAGGCATTTTTATCACCGATATTTGCATGGCTAGCTCTTTCTTGTTATTAGTTTTCAGGAGAAATTCACCTTGGACAGGATTTCCTTGACCAACCACTGAGTAGCCACTATTTTAATTTCTTATAAAGAAATTATCTGACGTTTTATTTTTAGAACTATCTTCCCAATTAGAACAAAATCTCCACGTGGTCATGGACTGTACTGTTTAATCTCCATTGGACTCCAAGGTTTAGAACAATACCTGGGGCTTAAAAAGGAAAAAAAAATCTAAAACTTATTGACTGAACTCTTGATTTCCATCACTCACCAGCCTCCCCTGCCCTTCCCCCTTTCAGGTCAGGCCTCATTTCATAAACATTACTTCTGCCAGATCAGTCCTGATTCATCCCTTCCACCCCAAGCTGATTACCTTTTCTAAGGTTAGGCTCCTCACAACTGTCCTCCATATCATAATTCCTTCACGAGAATTATCACATCCTTAAATCATTTTATTAAACCACTTGATTTTCGTCTCATTCCAAGTGAAATAGAAGCTCCAAAAACGCAGGGAGAGATGTCTACATCAGGGCTGTAGACCTAACGACTAGCATAGTGCCTGGCATAAAATAAGGAGTCGACAGATTTTCTTCGTTGGGAGAGAGGGGATGAGTTTAACTCGGGTCTCCTCTGTCGCGCGTCAAATATACGCCTGCATTAAAGCAAGCCGGCGAGCCCCCGACGGACGCAGCTCGGCTTGGTGGGGATATTGAAGCCACCTGGATCGGGCTTGGGATGGGTGTCGAACGGGTGCAGCGAAGAAGGGGAACCCAACCACCGATCGCTAGCCATACGCACGTGGAAGCGGTTATTCCAGTCCCGGAACTCCTTGAATGTGGCGCGCTGAATGCGTCATCTGCGTGCGCCGCGGTCGGAGACGGAGCCTGTGGGTAGCTGGCTCTCTTAGTGCCGCCAGGGGAGGGGTTGCCGCCGAGTCCGTCGTTTTACTTTTAGAGAGGCTCCTCGCGCATATGGTTTATCCCACAACTCTGTCTTGAGTTGACATTTGTGAAAATACAATCAGCTCCATATCTCCGCCTCACTTGTTCCCGTGCAAACTGTGAGAGACAGATACTCTGAATGCAGGAAACTGAATGAGAAGTATCTACCGTGTCCAAGACTCAGTTTCCCTATCCCTATTCTCTTGGCTTTTTCTTTCTTCCACTTTTTTCTTTCCTTAATGAACGAAATTATTTAATTAGTAGCAGAGTGGGAGGTATAATTTTTTAGCTTCCATGTTCTTGCTCGTTATAGTAACAATAACAATGATAGAAAACATTTATTGAGCACCCATTAAGGCATGATCTCTTTTGATCTTCACAAAAAAACCTATTTTACAGATGCAGAAGCTGAGGCTCATTACAATGACTTGTTTCTTAGTTTTGTAACTCAAACACTTAGCACTTTCTATTATGTACACATTTTTGTGCATTTTGAAACCATAATACATAAATGTATGGTTGCATTAGTCAATATCCTATCACAAAACAGATGGCACACTGAATAGGATTTAATTAATAATAATTTAATAATCTACTTAGAGATATGAGCAGGATTAAGGAACCCAACAAAGTACAGTGGGGCATCCAGAGCCTGGCAACAGCAGAAAATGGTTACCACCTATAGGCTTGAAACGACAAAGGGAGGAATGGTATTATCAGCTGAGAGAGATGTGGAGCCATGAAAGAAGGGCATCCAATAGGGCAAAGAGAGCCACTGCCACAAGTACAGCATTGAGGGATAAAGGGAATAAACAGGATTCTCTCTCCTGTCCTTCTGTCTCTGCACAAACTATTTTGTTTTCTATCAGCCAAAGCTAGCTCGAAGGGATGAGGGAAAGAAAGCTGAGGTGGTGCACCAGGGAAACACAATACCCAGTCCAATGGTCTTTCTAATAAGTCAGGCAACACAGAAATGTTTGGCGTAAAAAGTGCAAGTCATTATCCCCATCCCTCTCCCCTTTCCTGTCCCCTCTCCAGTACAGGGCCAAGATTAGAATAAGGCAAGTAAGGTACCTAGAGTGAAAAATTTAATAAATTCTAGGTGCCTCACTTGCCTCACCCTAATTCCAGCCCTACCTCAGACATAACAATGATTACATTTGGTGTGCACAATTTCAAGCTTGAAATAAGTACTCTCTGGTTCACTTCTGACAGAGCCCACATGTTGATCCCTGGCATCTGATCACTCCTGGATTTCTTTTCCTCCAGGAACTCCCTGACTTCATCTCATACCTGTCTTCCAGCTCCTTCTGGAAACCCTTGTTTGCTTAGCTCTCTGTCTATCTGGTTCTCTCTCCTCTACATTTTATTTTTTATTTATTTTTTTTAGGTGAGGCAACCCTTGCTTCACCTTACAGATTGCAAGAAACTTGTCAGCTTACAATCCCTTATTTTTTTTATTTCTTACACCTACAGCACCTGGTCTTCCTAGGTGGTCACTAACCAGGCCCGACTCTGTTTAGCTTCTAAGATCAGATGGGATTGGGCTTGTACAGGGTAGCATGGCCGTAGACTCTCCTCTACATTTTAGCACTTCCAGTGTACCATAACATTTCAGCTTTCACTTCCATATAGTGACTTCCAGATTCATCCATTTGGCCCTGATCCCTCTCCTGACTTTGGCCCCATATGTCTAGCAGTCCCCTAAACAAGCATAGCCTGTTCAAAATCACCAGGTTTGAAACAGCTGCCAATTCTCCACACTTCTCTCCTTCTGAAACACAGCAGCTACTCTTCTCCATGCTTCCCTAACATCTTTCCACCATTACTTTCCTTTAAGACACTTATTAAATTAAGCCTGACTTACTTTAGTGGCCTCCTGTTCTCTAGTGCCCCTCTCATTTGGTCCTGTATGCTTCCATCAGGTTGAGCTCCTAACCTCACATTTAAATCACACCAACTGGAGAAGTGGGGGGTTCCAGTACAACTCTCTCTGATCACTGTAGCATAAACTCAACTCTGTCTCCTATGAAGTATCAAAAGTAAATCCCATAATGGGGCATCACTTCATAAATTATATAAATGTTTAACCACTATGCTGTACACCTGAAACTACTATAAAATAATATTGAATGTCAACTCTAATTGAAAAATAAAAAGTAAAAAAGTAAATTTCAGGATATAGGTCACATCTCTATGGATTTAATAAATAGAGAGGGCCTTCCAGAGTTGAGAAAATACTGAAAGCAAAAGGAATAATTAGGTTTGGGACTTTAACTAAGATTTCATTAATGTTCTAATAAGGGAGCCAGTGTGGCTGGAGTGGAGGGAGAGAGACAGGTTTCAATTTCTTCTGGGGATTTGCTGTTGTTTTGGTGGAAATGGAAGGAACACATCTCTGAAGAAATAATGAGAAATAATTGCAAACATTCACTTTATAAAGAACTTGGCACCACAGTGCATAACAAGTTCATGCAATAAGGAAGAGATGAGAAAAGAATAAAGATCGGGAATATATAAAATGGCATCACTTTAACCAAGCTGCTAAAATTATTAACATTATGAAGATTGGGGCATGAAAAAGACTTATTCTTGTGCTAACTAGCTTGAAAACTTAAACTTTTTGAAATTTCCACTCCTGTGGCAACTCCTGGATATACATCTGGATATACATCTGGACACACTCTAGACTCAAGGTAACCCTTTGATTACCCCTTGAAAGTCTCACATATCCAGACCACCTGACATCCATTATTCAGACTACTAGATGTGACCAGACCTCCTGGCACCCATCTTCCAGACCACTTGGTAACCATCATCTAGGCTATTTAATGTCTGATAACTATCCTGGACCAATCCTAGGGCTAAGAATGGAGAACTGATATTTCTCAAGAATGTACTTTTTACTGTAAGAACTCTTGACTTTTGTTTCTTCTTTGGAACACTTCTAGGTTTTTGCCTAGCTGTGTTTCCAGTTTGCAAACCCTAAATCTTTGTCATTTATTTCTAGACAAAGCCTCCTGACTCTTTTTGAGAACATTTGACAGACAGCTTGCATGAAAAGTGAAGTTGAATTAGGATATCATAACTTGTAGAATGAAAGTGTTTATTTTCCTGTTAAATGACTAGAGCATTCTTTTTGTCTACGATGTTTACATGTACAATATTATAATCAATGTTTATTCTATCTTGGTCCAAAAATGATGTGAAGCAGCCATACGTGTACAAAGGCCTTAAATATCCCTTTCACTTTACAGCTTTGATCTCCTCTCCTCCCCTGCAGCTTCACTGACTTCATTGCATTTCTTTCCACCACAGGGCCTTTGTGTTTATTGTTCCCACTGGCCATTCTTTTTCTTTAATCCCCATCATATGAATCCTTCATGTTTTTCAATTATTTACTATAAAGTCGACTTTTCAGTAAAGCCTTCTCTACATAAAAGAGACACACCACCACCTGCATTCCGTATTACTAACGTTCCGCACATTTTACCTTTTTTTTTTCAGTCTCCTTGTTCTAGAATTTAAGCTCCATGTGAGCAGGGATTTCTATCTGTCTTGTTCACTACTGTATGCCCAGAGCCTAGAACAGTGCCTGCCACATAGTTGCATAAACTCTGTACACGCCACTGCCTACTAAGCCACAAAATGATTGGCTGCTTGACTAAATTAGGGAGAGCAATGGTTTTCATTATTTGATCCACAAATATTTATCATGTCTTATTTAGCAAGAAGCACTGTTCTAGGCATCAAAATTCAAAGATAAATAAAATAAGTGGGATAAAGCTCCTAGGTACTCATACCCAAGTGGGGAAAAACAGTTAATAATTACAGTAATATAGGAATGATACACTCTGGCTTTGTTAAAGAGGAAACACTTCTCTCTGCTTGGCTACATCTGGGAGATTCAAAGATGCTTACGAGTTACCAACCAGGCTGGCGGTGTCTGAGGTCCTGAGCTCCTCCACCCAGGCCGAAGGACTGCCAGATAGAATATCACTGGGAAATAGAAACAGAGGTCCCTGAGGGCGGGGCAGAGGTGGGAGTGGAACAGAGAGGTCTTAATGGATGTTGGGTGGGGAGGAGCCGGAGGTGGAGCCGAGAACGCGCCCGTTGATGACGTCACAGGCTGGCCCTCTATTGATCATTCTCGTCGGCGGCGCTTTGCTCACCTCCTAGGAGCAAGACTTCTGGCACGTCATGACGGCTGACCGGGCACAAGCTCCAGGCTCCGTGAGTGCCGTTCTCTGACCCTCGTCCTTTTTTCTTGTCCGTCCCGGATTTTCTTTTCTGTTCCCTCCACCTTGCCTCTTCCCCTCCCCGACTTCGCTGGCCGCGCCCGGGCGAGGGGGAGCCTGTAAGGCTGTTCGTCCTACCCCTCTCACTGGTTCTGCGAATATATTTGTTCATTACTGCGGCGACTACGGTGAGCCTTAAACACGTCTCGTTCCACTCTCTAGGCTTCGAGACCATTAGGAAGCCAGGAGCAGACTAATGGCGAACTTTGGGCTCTGAGTTCTTGAGGGAGACCCCTGATTCAACTCTAACTGGTAATCAGGAAAAGCTTTTGAGACCCAAAGTACGTGTAGGAGTTAGCAAAGCAAAGCAAAGCAAACAAACAAACAAACAAAAACACTGAAAGAGGTCTCAAGGTGGAGGCAAAAACATGTTCAAAGGCGAGATGGAGATGTCTTTGAAAAACTCAGGAAGTTCAATTGGATGGTGGTAGAGGCGTCAAAGCTGACAGTCTTATAAGTCTTGTTAAGCAGCGACTTTAACCCGAGGACAATTAGGAGTTATAAAGGGTTTTAAGCATAAAAGTGGGTGACATTTTAATTTCCCTTTCCTGAGGTAGCAGTGTAGAGAGTGGACTGGAGTACCAATTAGAAGGCTGTGGTTGAAATATAATGAGAGGCTGATGACCCTGACCATGGTGGCAATGTTGAAGTACGAGAGATGAAGACAGTAAAAAAAAAAAAAAAAATCAAGGAGATAGAATCTAAATGACTCGGGTCTTGTGTAGGGAAAGGAAAGGAGTTAAGGAGTCAAGATAAAACTATTTGGTTAAGGGTGCTATTTGCTAAGTTAGTGAACACTGGAAGAGGAGTGGATTTTGTGAAAAGTTTAATGTTGGGCATCCTTGGTGCATGTAGGTTGGCCAGGTGGGGAATCCAATTGCACATGGATATAACTAGAGCTCTAGAGAGAGATCAGCTAAAGTAGAGATACAGGAACAATCAGCTAATAAAGTCATCCAGTGGATGAGGTCATTGGTAAGAAAATATATAATGTTCTCAAACTTAAGCCTATATTAGTATCAATCTGGGGAGCTTATTTAAAATACAGACTCCACTACCCCCCCATTTTGATTCAGTAGTTGAAGTCATCCAAAAATCACTTGCATTTTAAATAAAACTGGTGATTCTGAGGTACCACTTTGAGAAACAGTAGTGTTCAATGTGCCAAACAATGGATAACCTCTCAGAGGAATAGAAGTAAAAAAGATGACCAAGAGAGAAAGACAAATGTATGAGAGCCTGAGCTTAGATTATATTGGTGGGCAGTTCTGAATGATGACCTGGTCCAGTTTTGACAACCATGACATGAGTGGTAGTGTTTGGCTGAGGTGAAATGAAGGTGAAGGTCAGTGGTAGGAATGTCCACGAGGACACTGAAGTCATTTAGAACTTGGAGACTGGTTTTTTGAGCTGTTTCCAAACTGCTAAATATTCACTGAATGTGGACTATTGACCAGGAGGCTAATAGAAGAGCATTGGAGTAACAGGGATAGAACTGTAATAATTTAGAATTATCACTGGAGATCAAGAAGGATAAAGGACCTACCTCCAAGTTTTGTTGAATTCTGTTGGAATTTAAAAATAAAACTGCCTAGCACCAGGAGTAGGCCAAGCTGGTCTCATGTGCTAGAGTTATCTACATATAGAGGGAACTATGTGTCCAGACTCTGTGGTGAGTATACAAAGGTGGTTCATGACCTCCTTAGGAAGCTCACATCTTAGCCAAAAAGACAGAACAGGAAACATCCAGTGGGATTGTATCATATATGTATTTAGCTTATGGGAACTCAAATGTATGGATGGCTAAAAAAGTGGAATAATTAAAAATTATACTTTATCTTTGTTCTTTAATGTACTGTTTATTATTAGGTACATTTTCATTTCCATATAAGTTACTATATAGTACTATGTCCAATTCAAAGGATTTTTTTCAAGGGTGATTTTTGACCAATCTTTTTTTCAACTTGCTGGCTTTAGAACCAGACCCTACATAAAATGGGATACCACTATCTTTGGTGATCATTGCTCTTAATAGAGGTATGTGCAAGGTGCTGTGGAAGTTCCAAGGAGGGAGCAGCATTCTGCCTGGGATGGTCATAGAAGGGTTCACAGAGGAATATATATTCTAGTTGAGCACTTTAAGGATTGGTACAGGTTTATTAAAGAAAGAAGGAAGACCAAAGCTGGATGGCCAGCTCTCTGAGCTGATTGTATGGCTGGACTAAAGACTTCTAAGGTTTCTTTAAGCTCTAAACTCTTTTACTTTTCTTCTTCATGTACATGCCCTCTTGATCTTTCTTTTTTCTATTTCTTTATTCTTCCCAGAACTTCCTTGGTGGGCAGGATGGTCATGAAGATGTTCTTACTAGATTTACTTTCCTCAGGAGCAAGCCTGGCTTGAAGCTGCCCAGGCCTTCATTCAAGAGACCCTGTGGCCAGCTGGCAAAGAGTCTAATGTCCAGTTGACTCAGTTGGTAATTGACTGTGTGAAGACTACCTGGTTGTCCCAGGGAAGGAACCAAGGTTTTACACTGCCCCTCAGCTACAGGTAAGGAGAGGTAAGGTTCAGTGGGAAGTTCAATTTGGAATTAAAAAGGAAGGAACTGAGAAGAGTGAGAGGAAACTTGCTAAGGGGAAGGAAAGGTGGTATAAACACAACCCCCTCCTGCCAGACTTTTCCATTCTCCAACAAGCTGCTTTCCTTTTCCTATAGTTCTCCGAAATTGGCTTAAGTCAAGTTTAGAGACAAGGAAAGGGAGGAAGAGGATGTGGAGAAGATTGAAAGAAAATTTGGAAAAAACTCTCAAAGTGGGGAGAGAGGCTGATACTATTTCATTTTGTATATTAGGTAACTAAGATTCACCAGGCGCAAATAGTTGTGTTTAAGAAGACTTGAGTTTAAGATCTTCTGAAGGTTTTTTTTTTTTTAACTCTGTTAGCATTTCCTAAACTGTTCTAGGCAATATTAATAAAGTACCACAAGAAAAGGGCTCTGTGGCTAAACAAATATGAGAGAGATTGGATATGATAAGCTTCTCTAGGAGAGTCATGAGGCTCATTAACATTAAAGGCTGAAAAGTACTGCAAAAAGAAGCCTATTTACCTTGTTATAGAAGTATCCACTATCTTGAGTATGTATATTATTCCTATTGATATCTTTATATTTTTACAACACATGTATATCTCTAACCAATATACAGTAGAGTTTTGCATACCTTTAGACTTTGTATAAATGGTGCTATACCTTATATGTCCTTTGTAATTTGTTGTTTGTACTTAACATTATGCTTCCAAGATTTATTCATATTGATAGCTCTAGCTCATTTATTTTAACGGCTGTATGGTATTCTATTATGTGAATATACATATCACTTTGTATTTATCTTTTTTAAAAATAAAAAAAGTAGAAATCTGTTTAGCTTTGTTTAATTTGTCATTTCCCAGACTTATTTGAGCACAGGATACTTTTTCCCTGGCACTCCCTTAACCTGCTTTTAGCAATTTGGGAAATGCTTCACTCAGCCTAGCAATCTGTCATAGTCTGTAAAGGCAAGGGATCTTTGGTGAGAAGACAGCTTAATTGTACTCCATGTTATCCAAAAAAAATATTTAAAAAATTCTATGTAAGTTTCTCATCCATGGACTTTATTATGAACCAATAGGAAATAAAAAGAGTTGAAGAAATGAAAACCCTCATCCACTGTTGGTGGGACTGTAAATTAGTACAGCTATTATGGAAATGATTGGAGGTTTCTCAAAAAAAAAAAATTAAGAATAGAACTACCTAAATGATCCAGCAATTACTTTTCTGGTTATTTACTTGAAAAATATGAAAACACTTATATGTAAAAATATGTGTATCCCTATGTTCATTGCAGCAATACTTATAATAGTCAAGACATAGAAATAGTCTAAGTCCATTGATGGAAGATTGGATAAAGAAGATGAAGTGTGTGTGTACATACACACACAATAGAATACTATTCAGCCATAAAAAAGATGTAATATTGCCATTTGCGACAACATGATGGATCTTGAGAGTATTATGCTAAGTGAAATAAGTCATATGGGAAAGGACAAAAATTGGTTGATTTCACTCATATAGAATATAAAACAAAAACAAACAAATAAAACAAAAATGAATTCATAGATAAAACAGAGTGATGGTTACCAGAGGGGAACCAGGATGAGGGGAGGACAAAGTGGGTAAAGAGGGTCAAATATACAGTAATGGAAGGAAATTGGACTATATGAAGAACACGCAAGAGAGTATATATGTTGAATTATAATCTTGTACACCTGAAAATTATGTTATTAACCAATGTTACCCCAATAAATTTAATTTTTTAAAAAAATTAGCAAGAATGGGGGGAAATCCTAAGATGGAATACTGAGGGAAACAAATGAATCTAACAATTAAAATGTTGTTCATAACTACACAGAACAGGAAAATTATATTTCAACTATATATCCTCAGAATAAAGACAAAAAAGAATCGCAAATGAAATAAATAAACCAGTGATAACCAAAATTTCTGGTCTTCCAGAATGTAAATCAACACACTGCTTCTTTTACTGAGAAGTCTTGCCTATGAAAAAATGTCAGCTGAACTAAACTGTGTTGTTTGGCATTGTGTTTAGCCAGGTACTTAACTTTCAGTTTTGAAAACCATAACGTTTTGCCATATTTGCTTCAGTTCTTTTTTATAAGAAGTAAAGTGTTACAGATTTAGTAAAGTCCCCTAAGTACTCTATCCTGATCCAGTTCTCTAACCCTTCTCCTTAAGTAATCAGTGTCCTGAAGGGAGGAGGAGGTACAGCCTCATCCAATAAGCACACCATCATCTTCACGGGCTGTTTTCGCATTGCTCTCCAATGGAGTTGTACCAGTTGACACACATACCAGCATATGTCTATATCCTGAACCTTTTTCATATCTTGTTTTTGCCATGTAAAAAAATTTTTTTTGGCCTATTTGATAGGATTAAATGATATTATAATTCCAAATTAATTTCTGAGAGCCCTTTTACCTGGGGGCTTTTTTCTTTTCTTCCTATGTAACTCTTCTCCTTTGGACTCTGTTTTTCCTTTCTTTTCCTATAATTCTTGTCTATGTTCATAACTTTTAAGATCCCGTTGTTTATTTAAATATAGAATGAGATCTCATCTGAAACTGTCCAACTAGTATGGGAAAATCCCTGGGACAGGAGAGCTACTTATCAACCAGTCATAGTTGAAGAAATTGTGATTTCCATGAAGTCTTAATTGCAGTGGGATTGAGGTCTCCCACTGACGAGTTGAGTGTATGTCTAGTGGTCTTGGTGATCACAGTCTCATTAAAGGAAGATCCAAATCTCTCCAAATTCTGATATTACTAGAGTAATTGAAAAGTGGTAAGTCAGTAATTTTTAGGAAACTTGGAACCTTTTTAAAGTTGTTATTCAAGATAAATATAAAATTGATAGTATAATATATAGATGTGAGAAGTTCATAAAGAATGGTGGATAAGGGTATAATAGAAATTATTTGACAGACATAAATATTCATTTCTTCATTCTCCTTCATTGAGTGCCTGTTGTATGCCAGGCATTGTGCTAGGCCTTGGAAGCAGAGAGCAATGATAAATGCAAAGGATTTGAGGTTATAACCTTCAGTTCCTGACCCAAACCCTGAGGAATCTGGGAAAAGTGACCCCTATTTTTACTGTTTTCTGTCCTGACGGTATCTAAGAAACAGCTCTCTCCCATTGCTTTTGCCTGGGCATTTAGAGAAGTAGAGAAACAGAAAGAACATGGACTTTTGAGTGAGGTGCACCTGGCTGTGCCACCTGCGCCACTGTGTACCTGAACCTCTCTGTTTCCTCATTGGTAGTCTTATGAGGGGTTTTAGTGAAATTCAATACAATATCGAGCGTGAACGGACCCAGTATAGTATGTGCGTAAGAGGGGCTCAACGCATGTCAGTTTCTATCTTTGCCATTTATCCGCTTTAAAGCCATTTGAGAAAGAATGAAGCAGATGTGGAAGGGTAGTGAGCCATCTAGAACAATATTCCCACTCTTCAGTACTCATACATGGTTGATCTTTATGAGTACAATCAGGATAAATTGTGATGTTTTGTAACCTTATCCTATTTCTTTTCTACTCAAAAAATCATAGGAATGCAAGTGTGGAATAATGGTATTACAAAGATGTGAATCTATCACAACTTTGATAATTTAACTGTTATCACATTATCTGTGATCTACCTCACAATAGTGACTCAGCAGTGTTGCAATACTTTGCTTAAGAATGGCTGATCTCATACATCTCTTGAGATTTGGAAACTCTTGATACTAACTCCCACCTCAGCCTCAGCTTCCCACCTAGTCTCTAGTACTGTGATCTTCTAGACTAGGAAGGAGATCTGGCTGGGTCCATTGAGGTTGACCCATTAGGCAGATGACTAAGTGGCCCCACTGGAGTTTTCTGTTTAAGAGCTCTGAGATGCTATCAAAGAAGCTATTTGTAAAATATTCTATAAAATGTTCTCCCCACATTCATCTCCTCAGGCTGCTTTCACATTCCTACTTCATTTTTCTTAGTGTTCTTTGTGGCTCTATCTGGTTCAAGGTATTATTCAGCAGACTTTCTTTCTACTTTCTCCCTTGGTACTACCCAGTCTTTAAACTCAGACCCAATCCTCATTTTCTTAGGCTCTTCGCCCCAGCTTTCCCCCCCCACCTTCAGTTAATCAAACAACCTCCTTTCTTAGTCTATGTTCCCCATTAACCTTTCCTTGGGATAGTGGGGGATTTTGGGGGGTTGAGATTAACTTTTTAGGCTTGGATACAGCTTTCTAAGACTTTGCTTCCTTCACTTTGCAGCTTTGTCTCAGTACAGGACCTCAGGACCCACCAGCACCTCCCATGCTGCAGCCACCTGTCCTGGAGCAGTACTGCATACCAGGCTTGGGCCCAAGAGGCTGGACTAAGTGGGACCCTGCCCCGGGAGCGGCTGTTACTTTTAGGGACACTAACAGACCTATCAGGGGACTTGGAACAAAAGTGCAGGAATGGAAATCTTTATGTGAGAGATAACACTGGTATCCTGGACTGTGAGGTGAGTAGGAAGGGGAAGTTAGATGCTCAGATCCTAACAAGAATGGTGCCTAGGAGTGAGACAGTTAAGTCTCTGAGAGAGCAAAGGTAGAGGGGATTAAATGGGATGTGAGGATCTTGATTAACCCTTTCTCTTGGTCTTTTTTAGCTCATAGATCTGGACCTTTCTTGGTTGAGCCATCTCTTTCTGTTCCCTAGTTGGAGTTACCTCCCTCCTGCCAGGGGTAATTCCTCAGAGGAAGGGCACTTGGAGCTCTGGTGTGCCCCTGTGCCAGTGTTTCCCTTGACCATCAGTTCTGGCCCTCTCACCCCTATCTCTGTTCTCTACCCTGAGGCTGCTTCCCGCCTGCTCAGGCACAGGTAATTCTTCCCTCTATACGGGAGGAGGGAGCACTGTGAAACTGGGAGGATGATGATGGGTTGATGGAAAGAAGGAGAGAGGGTATTGAGAGTAATATAGATGGAATGTTCCAAATCAAGGGAATGATAAGGCTTCTTTTAGAATAATATCTTCAGAATATCTAGGGAAATATGGAAATTTTACATCACAACTGGATTTTTCTTTATGTGGGAGGGGAGGCATTTGTTGGGTAAAGAAAAGAAATAAAAATGACTTTTTCTCTCTTCTTTCTACCTTCCTTAGGAGCAAGCTCAAAGTTGTGCAGCCAAACCTGGCTGGGAAGCTGGTTCGATTGAGTGCCTTGGTGAAAAGTCAAAAGAAAGCTTACTTCGTCCTGTCTCTTGGTGAATCATCCCCAGCTGGCAGCCAAACTGGCAGCTATGTGTCCATCATCGTTCAGGTGAGGAATGAGGTCAATTCAGGGGCATGGAGATATGGAAGTGGTGTTAGAACTCTTAATAGGAAAGATAACATCTTAGGAGGAACCACAAAGGAAAGGAGGACAGCTGGAGAGTTGTTTTCTGGAATAGTGATGTTGAAGGAAGATTCCAGGTAATGTTATTTCTACATACAGGAGGTGGGGAATGGGCTTGCCTGCCATGCAGTTCATTTGACTAGACAACTTTTGTACTGTGTGTGACATTTTGAAAATCTGTCAAAATCACTTGATTTTTTTCCCCCGCATTAGAAGGATGACCAAGGAAATTATTTATCTGAACATTCTTAAGACATTAAATACATACACTTTTTAAAAGTGTATTGTTATATATAACTTATAACTTGGTACTTACTGTAGACTCTTATCAACTGGTAAAATTTTTAAATTGTTCATTTGTACGTCAATTATTGTTATATGGCTTATTATCTGAACAGGGTTCCAAAAGCATTCAAAACAATTAAAGAATGAAAAGGCTTTCTAACATGCATATCAGAAAAAAAAAGGAAACTGAAATTTATTAGCACTATTAGAATTCTTAACTGTGTCTGTGTATGTCATGAGTTTAAATACCAGTGATTAGAGTATAAAGGAACTAAAAATGCTAAAACTAAAAATTCTTAGAAGCCACCCAAATTTCTGATCTTGCTTTTTTCTTCTGGGTTAAAGAGCTTTTGTATATTTTCTACATTAGAATATTTTAAGTCTCCTGGAGACCATTCAGATGGTCTGTGCAGAGTGAGATTGGCTTATTCATGTATTATATGTCAAGAGAGAAATCTCTGAATTTCTGCAGGCTGACCAAAGTATGGTAAACCCTTTGGGTAGTTTATCTTATTGTAGATTTTATATGGTATTGATTTATGAAATAAGAGAAATGCAAAACAGTATGTAAGTTCTAAGATGTGTGGTATAGTTTGTAACTGCTGTAGCAGGTTATCTGGAGTTTATTATGTGGAGGGAAGCCTTGTGAGAGAGTTTAGACTTGATCTGAGGCTTGAAGAGTGGACAGGATTTAAATCACTAGGAGAGTGGGGCGGATATTTAGGAGTAGAGAATCACCTGTACCAAGATTCAACTTTTATCGAGTATATAATGTAATGCTAGGCACTTTGGTCAGTTCAGAGGCACAAAATTGAAGCTCTCAGCCAGATTATTAAGTCAACAGTTACTGTTCAGGATCATAAGTTCTGTGGTAAGTACATGTCCAAGCACGAGATTGTGAGGGTGCAGAGGTGGGCTTCGGAATAAGCCTGGGGGTGGTGAGGAGAGGAATGATCTTGGTGTGTTTATGGGCTGCTGAAGGGACATACTGTCACTCTAGATGACCACAGTAAATCTCTTCTATAGTAGAAGAGTGAGGTCATTTCTTGAAAATGGAGGACTGGACTCTGTAAAGGGGAGTAAAGGTTCAGGGTAACTGCTATCTAGGTGGTCAGGGATAAGAGATTGCTAAGCAGTGATGGGATTCAGCTGGAGAGGGTCACCATCAGCATTTGGCACTGGGGTGGCATGGGTCTGTCTTCCTCAAGTAGGTTTTTAGCCTTAGTAAAAGAGTTGAGGAATTAGCCATGGTGATGTGGTATTAGAACAGAGGAAGGGAAGGACCTCAGTGTCTGAATAAAGGAGAAGGGGCTGCAATTTTGGAGGTCCTAGTGAGAGGTTAATGAGCAAAGGAGGGTTGGGGGAGAGCAGAAGCACCAATATTCATTTGTTTGTTCAGTCAAACCATTATTAACTACTTGTTTTGCACAGTCAATAAGCTTAAGTGAGGTCTTAGTAATACCTTACAATAAATTGTGACATCTAAGGTCTGATTGGTGATACTCAGGTGGTTTTAGAGTAGAATTGGAGGTCTGTGAAGTTGAGCACAGGGGACTGAAGTTCAAGTGCCTTGACCATCACTGTATTTTGAAGACCCTCAGAATGGCAACAGTACCATTGTGCTTGTGGTAGAAGTATGCCCTAGAAGACTGGTGTACTTAAGAACAGTCTCTTTTTACTTCGTGCTTAAATTTCTTCAACAACCATCCTTCCCCAGTCCATATAAGTAGCCCTGCTGTCAGATGTTTATTTTTATTTTCCTGCTTTGATATGTCTTATTTTCTTATAAAGTCTTCAGTGTGTTTTTCCTCCCTCAACTTGGCTTTCTTATCTTGTCTCCAGCAACTCTCAGGAACATTCCTTTTTCTTTATCATTGCCAGTGTTTTCACTGCCTTGCTTGTTCTTAGTTCTGCACATTTCCATGTTGGTGCCTCCTGCTTGAATCACCTTTCTTTCTCTCCACTTCGAAAAACCAGAGATGTCCTTCAGGACCCTGTTCAAGTTCTACTTCTTTCACTTGGGCTTCCTGATCATTCCAACACATCCTAACCTTCTCTCTCTTTCTTGGAAACCTTAGTGAATGTGTATTCTTTTTGCCACTTGATTATACATGGCCCCATCTTATGACTTGGGTTTGTGTCTGTGTTTCCCAGTGGTTTGAAATATGTCAGAAGAGAGGGAACAGTCTATTATATTTTTCTTAACATCTGTTTCCATACTAGATACATACCTACATACCCAGTGCATATTGATTAAATAAGTGAAAGTTGTTTATATGTTGTGGGGTGGAATAGGGAAAATTCAAAAAGGACCTAATTTTCTAAATGGAATGGTTATGTGTTTTGGAGGAAGTTTTAGAGATGGTTTGTATCTTGGGGAAGGGATTAGGAAACATTTGGCATCTCCTTTGAGAGGAGAGATCCTGAAAGTTCTATGGTTTAAGATTTAATTTATAAACAAGAAAGATGAAGAAGCAAGGAAAGCTCATGAAGAACAAATTTTTGAGGTCAAATCATGATGGAAAGGGACTCTGGCAAAGGGACAGCATTGTGAGAAGTATCTCATGTGCCATGTTGCCTGCCTCTGAACAAGCCAGGTCCCTGCCCAGCTGGTCTGGCACCGAGCCCTTTGGCCTGGTAGAGCCTATGTGCTGACAGAGCTTCGAGTATCCAAGATCCATGGTCACCGTTACCATGTTTGGACAACTAGTCCCTCCTCCCATCTGTCGCTGCTGAAACCAGAATGTGTGCGAGAGCTGGAACTAAAATTAGAGCCAGACGAACTCCTCTTAGAGGCTGACCCCAAGACACACCCTAGGCCCAGCAACTCCCAAGACAGGAAGGAGCAAAAAGGTCTTGTCCGGGACTCAAGACTCTTATCATATACGGTGAGTATATGGAGAGATCCTAGAGCTTGAGGGGCAGGAAATGCGTATCCTCAAAGGGAAAGGAAATAGAGATCAACTGGCTTTTTGACCTTTTTGCAGGGAACGGTCTCCGGTGTGCTGAATCAGCCTGCTGGCCTCTATGAACTGGATGGGCAGCTGGGGCTTTGTCTTGCTTACCAGCAATTCCATAGCCTCAAGCGGGTGATGCGACCAGGAGTCCGTCTGGAGGTACATGAGGGATCAGGGCTGGTGATAAAGAGAGGCCTTCTCAGCAGCTTCTTTTACCTTTATAGGCTGGTCTTTTTTTTTTTTTTTTTGGTAGCAGGGTGGGAATCTTTATAGCAAAAATATAAAAATAATAAGTGTGTATTGGGGTTGGGGTCAGGGAGCATGTGCATTCGTTAAGAATGATTTGAATGAGAGCTCAGATCAGGAAGTACTAGAGTCTGGGGCTCATGGAGAAGGGGTTGGGACCAGAGTATCTCCTTCATAGAAGGACCTTCTAACTGGAGGAGGAGATGCACAGTTATAGGAAGGGCCAGAATGATGTCATGTGGCCTGGTGAGTAGGTAAGCCACACCAGCTAGGAGTCCTCTGGCCCATGGAAAGACTGAGTGAAGCTTGTGAGAGATGAAGCCTTTTCCCAAGGGCAGTAGGTTGTGATGGAAGGTAAGGCATGGAGGCCAAAAGGAAATCGCCTGTATAGGAAAAATTGGGTTTCTGTTGGAACTCAGGCAGTGGAAAACTACAGTTAACTGCCTGGAGTCATTGAGTTGGCTTCACCTCTCCTTTTTCACTTTTTCTGCTTTTCTCTAGCTCCAGGATGTTCACCTCCTCCAGTCAGTGGGTGGAGGAACAAGAAGGCCAGTGCTAGCCCCCTGTCTCCGTGGTGCCATTCTACTTCGGGGATTCTCTCGTCAGAAGCCTGAGACTCAGACTTCCCCCCAGGCCCACGGGGCCTCCTTGTATGAGCAGCTGGTATGGGAATATCAGCTAGGACTTCCCCTCTACCTGTGGGCTACCAAGGCCCTGGAGGAGCTGGCTCGCAAGTAAGGAGGACGAGGAGTCTGGGCTGGCAGTGGGAGTAGGACACTGCCTCTGTAAGGGAAGCAGGATCTTAGAAGAAGCAGGGTCTTTGGGGGAAGTGACTCACCTTTTTTCCCTGCCCAAGGTTGTGTCCCCATGTGCTGAGACACCACCAGTTCCTTCAGCATGTCTCTCCTGGGAACTCCAGCCTGGGACTACAACTGCTGGCTCCTATCCTGAATGTTCTAGCTCCACCTTGCATCCCCAGTCGGAATGCACATAAGGAGATCCTTGAAGAGCCACATCTCTGTCCACTCCAGAAAGTATGAGGATGTGAGGAAAGTTGGGTGGCAGAGCTAATATATGGAGGGGAGAAATGGGATACACAATCTGATTTTTCTTCTCTCCCTTACAGTATGCTCAGCTGCAGACTCCCTGCTCTTTCCCCACTCTGGCCACCCTGAAAGAGGAAGGGAAGTGCAGGGCCTGGGCCTCCTTTGATCCTAAGACCCTTCTGCCCCTCCCAGAGGCTTCACACCTGACCTGTTACCAACTCAATCAGCGCCTTGCCTGGTCCTGGCTCTGTCTGCTGCCCTCCACCTTCCAACCAGCTCATGTAAGTAGGGCTCCACCAGGACTCAGGGCATTTTCTCTTTATGCTATCCTTACTACCACTACTGTAGTCATTTCTTGTCATTTTTACTGACTAGCCTTCTAACTAAACTACTCCGTCTCTTCTTGACCCCTAGCTACAGCAACTAGAAAGAGTGAGGTAAATGTGATTTGGATTACAAAACTGGCTTGCTTTAAATCCTTGTTTCTCCCAGTGCACATAAAATAAAATCCAAACTTCTTATTATGTCCGATGCTTATTCTTTTACCTCTAACCTCGATGTGAATGCATGTATGTTTTTTTTCACATATGTCTTCCCCACTTGAAAATAAATTCTTTGAGGTCAGAGACGATGTCTCTTTTGTTGACTTTGTAGCTGACATTTAACACAGTGCCTAGTACATAGTAGATGCTCAATATTTGCTTAATAAATACTTGATAGCTTGGCTTTCATCTCCCTTTAGGTTTTACTTGGGATCCTGGTGGCTTCATCTCATAAAGGTTGTCTACAACTTCGGGATCAAAGTGGTTCCCTCCCCTGCCTACTCTTGAACAAGCACTCGCAACCCGTCACTGACCCCCAGCTCATAGGTTTGGAGTCCAAAGATGGAGAGGTGGTGGTGGCAGAGTGGAGGGTCTTGGAATGGGGGGTTTGAGAGGAGGCACCTGCTGAGATTTTCTAGAGATGCTAAAGTTACATAGGTTAATCAACAGGTTTTGGGAGAAGTTTGGAAGACCAGTATTGACAGGTAGAGAAAGGGAGCAAGGGATTCCCTAGCCAGAACTCCAATTCCCAATATTCATTTCTCCTTCCGCAGTGCCTAATATGCACACCAGGATGGCAGCTCCCATTTCTTGCCTTCTTAGTTTGGAAGAATAATGATGGTCTTACTTGGACTTATTGAGATTTGTGGACAGGAAAATCCTGGAAAGCATCTTAGATATAGGAATGGGCATTTTAGGGATTTGTGAGAAAGTAAAATCAAGGCCTTTTAGCGTAGGAGGCCAGGGGCAGGATTGGACATGCAGATGGAATGGTTTCTCCTTGGAGGTGTCATCCCTCTAAAGTGGAGGTCAGGTCAGGCTTGTGTTGGGCGGCAAGATTTGCAGGGCGGTCTGCTTCACTTCCCATTCCACAGTTCTCTCCTCTTGTCAAAATAGAAAACTTCCTCTTTCTAGGCTGTTTGGTGCGGGCAGAGAGGTTCCAGTTGGTCATAGAGAGGGATGTCAGAAGTAACTTTCCTTCCTGGAAGGAACTGAGCATGACAAGCTTCATCCAGAAGCAGCAGGCCAGGTTAGCTTCTTGGGATGGTGGCTATACGCCAAGTCTCTGAGGGGAAGGGGAAGGGCCTGGTGCAGATGTTAGAATGCTGGGGCCTGTACACCCAGTGTCTACATCACTAAAACACCTATTCCTTGTCTCTCCCAACAGAGTGTATGTCCAGTTCCTCCTGGCCGATGCCCTGATCCTTCCTGTGCCCAGACCCTTCCTTCTCTCAGCCACCTCCTCAACACCTCCTCAGACAGAGCCCACCCTCCCCAAGGATCCCCACTTAGGACAGAGCCGGTTG
Organism: Eidolon dupreanum; assembly: GCA_028627145.1. NCBI lineage: Eukaryota > Metazoa > Chordata > Mammalia > Chiroptera > Pteropodidae > Eidolon > Eidolon dupreanum. Next base: position 68,649,892 of record CM053506.1, read on the forward strand.
TTCTTGCTGTCCCACAAGGAGGCACTGATGAAGAGGAACTTTTGTGTTCCCCCAGGAGCCAGTTCAGAGGTGCACAAGCCCATGCTCAGTTTCTACGTATCAGGGAGCTGGCTTGGGAGCACCCAGAGGAAGGAGGGAAATGAATGGGTCTCACTTGAGCTCAAGGGAGATGAGAACAAGAATCAGAAGGTAAGCTGGGACTGCAGGGATCTAGGGCTTGACCTGTCTGGAACCCCAGCATCTTGCTCTCCTTCCTTACAGGTTCTCCTCATCTTTCTTGGCTCCTCAGTCCGCTGGTTCGATTTCTTGCACCCTGGGCAAGTGTACCGACTTGTGGCTCCTGGCCCTCCCGTGAGTGCTCAGTTTCATTATACCCTTCCCCAGAAAGCTTTCTTTTTGGTGTAGGGTCTGGAGAGGAAGTGCCAGTGCCTGGTCACTAACTCTCCTAGCAGAAGGGTAGATCTAGATCAAATAGAAGACCTGTCTATTTCTAGATCACTTCCTTCACCAGCCTCCAGAGGGAACACAAAATTGGGTCATAGTATTTTGTGAACCTACTTCTGGATCAGAGACTGTTGTCTTCCAATTTCCTGGCAGACACCAACGTTGTTTGAGGAGGGTAGTTCATCCTGCATATTGCAGCGTCCTCTGGAGTTGGCTGGTTGTACATCCTGCCTCACTATCCGGGATGAGTGGACTCTGGAACTTGAGAGCTCCCAGAACATCCCAGATGTGCTGGGTATCAACAAGGCACTGCCTCAGTCCTCACTGACCGACCTGCTCAGTGGCAAGTAAATGTCTTCCAGCTTCTCCAGCTCATTAGGCTGCTCTCTTTTCCTCTGCCATGGTTAGGTTTGGTACACAGTCCTTTCTCTGCTTCTGTGTTTCTTTCATGTGATTTATTTAGCTCCTAGAAGAAAGATGTCAGTGTAAGATGGGAATTGTGTTTCATAGCTGATTCTTCCCGCCCGCCCCCAAGATGTTACTATTTTGAAATGATCATGAGCAGCCTTAGCAACAAAAGGAAATGAGAAATTTTATAAAAATGTAAAGACAAAAGCTGAAAATCTATAGAGCAGGGCCTTCTTTTAGTACAAGAAGTACCTGGCTTATAGCTTCAGGAACAGATGTACTCTCTTCATATAAACTTTTTAGGGTACCTGCAAATGCATATGAAGAAGCTGCAGAGATATTTCCCCCTGTATTAAACCCTAGTGGATTGTATGTGTAATTTTTACGAAACTGGTTTATACTAGAAGTGAATGTTTTTAAGGATCTAATTTGAAGGCGGGAGCATGAGCTCCAGCATATTAAGCTGCAAATAATGGACTGACAGATTCTAGGCATAAATGCAAGTGCAGATTTAACTCTGCTGGTGTACTTCTTGATAAGGCCTCTGATTAGTTACAAAGTTGTATAGGTTTTGAGCAGTCTGCCAAAATTCTATTTTTCATATAAACCCTGTTACTTTTAGTGTGTGATTTGACACAACATGAGAATTTTTGAGATCTTAGATGATGTTCTAACAGATACTTTAGCTCCTTTTTCTGTTCTTGGACCTGACTCTCCATTCTGTTTTCTTATGCATTTATTCTCACTGTATTTCTCTGACCCTTCAGCTTCACCAATTCCTTGGTGTCCTTCTCAGCTGAGATTCTGTCACGGACATTGTGTGAGCCACTTCCGGCCCCTATCTGGACAAAGCCTGGTAATGACACTTCCTTTAAGAGAAGGTGTGAAATGGAGCGATGGGACTTTATGTTCCAGAAAGATACCACTGACCCCTCACCTTTCCTTCGGTAGGGAGCACTGAGGCCAAAAGACGGTGTGTGAAGCTAACCGTAGCTCTGGAGACTGCTGATTGTGAATTCCCCCCTCACTTGGACATATATATTGAAGGCCCACACTTGCCTCCACCACTAGGACTCCTTCCAAGAGCCCGAGTCTACTTTAACCAGCTGGAGAAAAAAGTTTCCAGGTGAAGATCTATATTGCTGGCCTTGCCACCTCTCCCTACTGATATGATTCTTTTGAATATTCACCCCTACCTAACTATGCTACAATGACACTTTTTTTATAATTACATTTGATATGTTACTCTGGAGTTTATGCCCTCTACCCTCATGAGATGTTCTAGACCAGTCCTTTCCTCATTCTTCCCTCTGATTTGATAGAGCCTGGGCTAGGGTACATCCCTCAGAAGAGTAGCCTAGTCTGCGATAGAGTCTCAACTTCAGCTTCAAATTGACTTCCTTCTCCTTCCTCTTGCAGATCCCACAATGTTTACTGTTGTTTCCGGTCATCCACTTATATGCAGGTCCTGAGTTTTCCCCCGGAGACCACAATTAGGTCAGTGCCCCTGGCTCTGATCCCCAAATCTCACAGCCTCACATCTGTATTCCACACACGTTCCTGGCTTAGGAATTTTTGCCATAACTACAGTCTTCTCCAATCCTAACAGAATGTGTTGAGTCAAATTGATTTCCTCTGCCCCAAATAAAGTCCTTCCAGACACACCCTGCCTTCAGCACGTCTTTGGCTGTTTCTTGACACAGTTCCCTCCCCCATCTTTTTTTTAGTGCTCCGCTGCCCCACATCTACCTGGCTGGACTGCTACAGGCTGGGCGGTCCCCATTCCGTGCCACTGCCTCTTGCCATATTGTTTCTGTCTTCAGCCTTCAGCTTCTCTGGGTGTGTGCTCACTGTACCAGCCTCTGCCACCAGGTATGGGAGGGGAGAGGCTAAGCTGAGTGTAGGGTGCCAGAGGGATGTGATGAGACCAAGAGGATTTTTCTAACCACTTTTTTTTAATCCCAGGGGAGGTGTACTCAACAGGGTTCCACTTGCCCCACTCAGACATCTGTAAGCCAGGCCAGCATCAGGTGAGAGCACAAGGTGGGCACCCATCACACCATTTACTTCCCTATTACACAACTTCACCTGTGTGCTGTCCCTGTGTTAACATAATTCTCGGCTTGTGGGAATTGTTTGATAAATATTTTTGAATGAACTAAGGGTAAACAAGTTAAAGATGAAACAGTGGGGATGGAGGCATATTGAGTTCAGGTGACTCACCACGTGGGTTTGCTGTGAGAGTTTATGTTTTTTACCCTTCCCCACACCTCAGGCTTCTGGTGGAGGATGGGACTGCTGAAGCTGTGGTGACCTGTAGGAATCATCATGTGGCAGCAGCCCTAGGGCTGTGTCCTAGTGAGTGGACCTCCCTCCTAGAGTTTGTCAGAGGACCAGGAAAAGTGGCCTTGCAATTTACAGGGCCTGGAGCCCAACCTGAGGTAAGATGTGGCTAGGAGGTAGGTATCAGATACCCATGTTCCTGAAGGTTTGGTAGAGGATGTAAGAGTTTGAGTTCTGCTTAATCCTGAGTTTCCCTTTCTAGTCTTCAGCCAAGATTGATGAGCCCTTGACCCTCTTCCTCCGGACACTTTGTACCAGCCTCTCTGTCCTCCGCCCTATTGTGCTTTCATTTGAGCTTGAGAGGAAACCTTCCAAGATCATTCCTTTAGGTAAGGATGGAAGGGTGGGGATGTAGATAGATGGGTCACAGGAGGAAGAGGGATGAGGGATTGACAGAGGATTTCTGGAGTTAGGGAAGAGAATGGTAGATGGGGACTAAAAACCACATGGATAGCACATGTGTTTTCCTCTCTTTCTATTTCAGAATCTCCTCGGCTACAGCGATTCCAGTGTGGGGAATTCCCTCTCCTGACTCGTGTGAATCCCAGGATCCAACTGTCATGCCTCTCTATCCAGGAGCCTGAGCACTCCAGCTCTCTAGGGGCATTTGCTTCTTCCTGCTAACCTGAACTGCAACAATGGCCCCAAAGTTCTTTCCTCCCCCTTGTCGTAGCCCTTGCCTTCTTTGTGATTGAACCAGGACCCCAGAGCCCTGTATTCATAAACTGCTACCTTCCTGTAATTTCTCCTTCATATTCTGGTGCCACCCCACCTTGGGGAAAGTGTGGAAACAGGAAAATCATGGCGCTGTTGATATTTTATCTCTGCTTGGGGTTAGAGCACCTGCTTTCACAGGTGACCCTGACCCTGGGTTCTGCCATTGTGGCAGGGGCCAGAGGAACAGAAGACTCGCCTGGTGTTATAGGTAGTTTCATTTACTTTTAGCAAGTAGAGGAGATGGAAATTACATCTAAAGCTGTCTCAAGAAGGGAGACTTGGCCATTACTTATATATACTATTTGGTTAATTACGTGTTGATTTTTTTCTTTGTAGTTGGTTGCACCTAACCTTTTGAGTTCTTGTCAAGTTCATCCTGTTTACAGCTGCATCTGCAAAATATTGTGCTACATTTTAACATTTAACAAAATGTTAAAAGAATAGCATTTAGTAAGAACAGCCCAGACCTTGAGACCCTTGTCCTATCTAACACTTGTGACAGGTCCCTTGGCCTGTAATAAAGCTCTGGTGATGTTTTGCAGTTGTGCTCCTGGGGTTCCAGACTTTCTGACCTAGCAGCTGGCCCATCATTTACCATCATTTCCACCCTTGTTTTCCACCAGTGCCAAAACTGGTTTGAGGAGCTGGTCCAGCAGAAGAATGATACCAAAAGTCAGTTTGGTTGTTATCTACCCTAAAGGGAGTAAATTAGGGAAGTGGGGGCAGGGTAGACAACATTACTATGATGGTCTCAGTCAGCAAGGTTGGGCTGAGGAAGAAGTCAATTATGCAAGCCTAGAGTTATTGGGAAGTACAAGATGGATAGAAGGGAGTGGGAGTGAGGGGAATGCCAACCATTAGGAGAGGCTTATAAGAAACCTGTACTATGGAACACCATTCAAGAGGTCAGTACTGTGGGTTTCCCATGGGCTAGGCCTAAGGGAGATCCTTGATCCACACTGTGAGACTGGTAGGAATTGTTAAGTCAGAACCTGTAGACTAAGGGGTTGCACAATCAAATATTTGGGGGTACTCATGTATTTGGTTGGCGTTCTCCCAACTTTTTCCTGGGAGCTGCTTGCTCAGTGGAGAGGTAGAGCCTAGCCACACCCCTTAGAGCAAAATGTTAATAGCATAGTAAGAAAATTTTGTTCAGAGGTCATTCCTGGCCCTATAAGAGATTGTTTCCAGTTTGTATTTGGGAAGCTTTTGAGTCATGGCTAATTCCCACAAAAAACAACAAAAAATTTGAGTTGTAATGGTTTTGCTGATATGTCTCGTGATATAGGTATATGTAGTGAAAAACAGCGTTTGTCCCTGGCCGGTTAGCTCAGTTGGTTAGAGCGTGGTGCTAATAACGCCAAGGTCGCGGGTTCGATCCCCGTACGGGCCAGAACAGGGTTATTCTTTTTTTTTTTGCTTTCTTTTCCATCGCCCATACATGCTGTTACTATGAAGATGCTGCCCGGAGCCACTTGGCTCTGGATCGCAAACGACCCACAGCTTTTCAAAACCTGAATTGTTGAACACTCCAAGCTTTGGAAGGACATTCCCTGAGCTAGGGCAGAAGGAACGGTTCCCGGCGGCTGCCGCGTCTTCTCTTTCCTGGGAGCGCGTTGGAGGCCGGTGAAAGAAAGGGAAGAAACGAGACGAGGACCCCAGAAAGGTGGAGTGCGAGGCGGGGTCGCTAGTGAAAGCTCCATTACGATTCTATCCTATCCGATGTTCACACCCGCCAATCTAGCCCCGGAACCGCGAAATCGTAAAAGAGGTGGTTTGCCGGACACGGAAACTAAGAAGACTTTTGGAAGAGAACGGTAAGTGTAATAGTGTAGTCGTGGCCGAGTGGTTAAGGCGATGGACTAGAAATCCATTGGGGTCTCCCCGCGCAGGTTCGAATCCTGCCGACTACGTGTCCCTTTTTTTAATTTCCCTCCGCTCCTATTCCACTTCTTTTATGCCCAAGGTAAGACAAAAAATTTCTTTCCATACGTGTTCCAGAAATTCCCATCTCGGGACTCCTAGACTCTGGGATGCTCCCCAACCAAGCGTTTTTGGCTAGGGTTGAGATCTTTGATTTATTTTTTTCAACATTGGGGATCCCTAGATGGATGTTTGACACGAAATCTATTTCGTCAAAATTAATTTTAGGAAAATCTGAAAAAAAATTGATGTGGTCAGGTTTCAGGTTCTACATTCGTGTAGGGGAAGATCAGGATCAACGTTGGCGCCGTGGCTTAGTTGGTTAAAGCGCCTGTCTAGTAAACAGGAGATCCTGGGTTCGAATCCCAGCGGTGCCTTACGTTCTACTCGTGAAGTGGTGATACTTTTTTTGTCTCTGAATCTATAGTAGAAGATGCAAGTGTTATAGTTCCACACTCAGGGCATTCAGAATTCCTGCTGAGAAGAGCTCCCATGAGACCAACACTTGAAAAGCTCACACTGTGACCAGGGTAGGAATCCTGAGATCTACATCTTCCTTTGCCCAGCTGATGCCACACCTTGTTGGTGCTGGTGGGCTAATCAGGTGGCTACTCTATACCTCGCAGGAGGGACATCCCCACCTCCCATACCCTCCCCCAGGATGTCCCCTAGAACCTGAGTCGGTTTGTTTTGTTTGGTTCTTCAATATATTTATTTTGGTTTTGGGCCTCAGAATTATACATGTATATATAATAAATTTTAAATTTTAAAAATGGAGCAAGGAGGGTGCATCTTCTATATGGAGCTCTTCTACCAGGCCCTTTATATACAGTTATCTTCAGTCATCTCCACAAGCTGGCAATCAGGGTTAGGAGTTAGCAGAGATGTCTGGCCTGGCACCATCTGGTTTCTTGCAAAAGGTCGCTGAAGGGCTGGGACCCTTGTGGACAGGGTGGGAGTAGAAGAGTGTGTATTCCGAGTGGGATCTCCAGACCCTATGGAAAGGCAGTGCCCGTTTGTGGAGCACTGAAGCCAGGCTGGTTAGGGTAAAAGTAAATGCGGTGGAGAAGGAGGCAAGAAGTAGGATCCATAGGTTGTTGGCAGGACCTAAACCTCTTTGGAAGATAGGCAGAAAGGTCTAGACACCATCCCTTGGCCCAAGAACCACTGTGAGATGTCTGAGCAAAAGTGTTGGCTTGAAGAAATTGCCATCTAGAGGTGACAGATAAGTAAGTGAGGCAGCAACACTGAGACTGATTTGTGCCAACCGGTGGGCTGTATCCTGTGCATAACCAAAGGAAGAAGGCATAGCCCCTTTTCTCAGAGAGCTCATTGGAAGGAAGACAAAATCACACCTCAAGATGCTGTGAGAATACAGAGAACAGAAGTGGCATCTCATTAGGCCTAAGAGTAGAGAGTGGTTAAGGGAGGCTTTCTGGAGGAGGTAGGCTAAGTCTTAAAGTCCACGTGGAAATTTGCCTTATGTTCTATTAAACAACTATTGTACCACAGAACAATCATTGTTCTAGGTCCAGAAAATACAGCAGGGAACAAAAAAACACAACAGGAATGTTTTAAAAATTAAATTATATAACATTCTAGATAAATGCTACATAGAGTAACAAGAGATCAGAAAGTATGTGTGTGGGGGGGGTATAAAAATGTCAAAGGTTTGCACTAGGTTAATTGTAGGAGAGATGAAGAGAAGGGGATGAATTCGAGATATGTTTAATATAAAAAAATATAGGAGTCGGTAACTGATAGGATGTGTAGTCTGAAGAAGAGGGAGAAGAAATCCAGGATGTTGCCAGGGTTCTACTTCAGAGAAGTGCTGGGGGTGGGGGTGGGGGTTGGTACCATCCCATATTCACCAAGAATCTTTTCACTGTTTCTCATCCAATCTCTTTCAAACAATTGTGACTGTCCAGTTATACCTTAGAATCCAATCTTTTTTTGTGTCAAGCTTTGGCTCCTGTTAAAATGTAAAATACTTGCACCAAATTGTAAACCATAATCAGCCGTTTACACTTTAGTTCTTGGATTCCACAAGTGGGGCTCATGAATAGAAGCTTCAGGATACCTGTGAACTCCCTGACATTTCATGGATTTTTCCAGGAAAAAAAGGCCATAGCTTTCATCATGATTTATAAAAGATTTAGGCCTCCACCTCTGTGAAGGTTAAGTATATGAGACAAGTTAAGAGAGAGGTGACTGGAGGCTTAGGGGAAAGCTGGAGGGAGACAGGAATAGAAAAAGGGTAATGGAGGGCGGGGTGGAGATGCCAGATCGACCCTGAGGGCTTCTTCTTCACCCACCTGAAAGGCTTGGGACACTGACAGGAAAGGCCAGGCTGTTCTCTGCTGCCCTCCCCCACTGTCTGGCTAGGGACACCTGGGAAAGAAAAAGCAAAAAGCTGAACCCTTCATTGAGGTCGCCGCAACCAAAGCATCTGTGGGTTAGGAATTAGGACGGGCCAGGCCCCACAAATCACACGACTAGGGTATGCAGCAAGATGGTTCACCCCAGAGATGCTCGAGTGTCGCGACAAGTCAGAACCCTGCTTGGAAAACTCCCCAGAGTAGGTAGGTACTGAGCTGAGGAAAGGCAGAACACGTGGCCTGCAACTGTCCCGCTAGGTCCTGCCAGGGCTCTTGGCAGCCCGCTGGTGAGAGCATGGCGAGTGTGTATTAAGAGCATATAGGCTCACCGAACAGTCAGGGGGACTACTGTACTGGTCTTGGACCATACCAAGTGGGCGCTTGCCTCAGAGGCCCTTAACTTCTGGGGGTCTTAGGCGGCAGGTAGAAGGGTCTCCCTCCCAGCCGTGCTAGGAGGGAACTGGAGACAGGAGGATAGACAGGAGGTTAAAGGTAACCTGATCTTACAAGCGGAGAGAGCTGGTAGGGGTGTTAAGCGTCAGGAAACATGGCCTGGCGCCCCGCCCCACTCACGCAGGTAGGAAAGCCGATTCCCCTACCCCACCCACCAAGCCACTCATCTCAGTGACGCCTCTTCGGTGGGTCTTCTTGGCCCCAGGAATTATTACCTCGCCTGGGTACTGCCACATGGTCTGGCGAGACCGTGGGCTACTGAAGGGTCTAGCCTGGAGCTGGCCCTGCTCATCACTCCAGGAGGATGGACAGATGCAAGAACAGAAATAGGGGCTGGTGTTTACCTAGGGATTTCAGGGCTCATTAATTGTCCCCAACCAGGCAACTCCACTGCTGTCTTTAAAGCTCTGAGCCAGGGCGCTGAATCCGATGACCGCGGGAGGAGGCGGTAGGTGTTGAGACTACAAGTTACGGTACGGCGGCGAGACAGTAACTGAAGGGAGTGGTAACTCGGGTGCTCAAGGTAGTCCTGGAGGGGCGTGCAGGGCTGAGGCCGAGACCACTCCCTTCCACTTCCTCGACGTTATTTCCTGGGAGGAGTCGGAACTTGCGGACCCCGAGCGGAGAGATTCCCAGATCCCTGTATCGACGTATTCAGCGTCGGGACGAAGGGTCCCTGAGCACGCGCCATAACTCATTATATCAGAACTGTAGCAAGTCTGGTAAGTCTTCTAAAGGTACACGAAAGTGCAGCCCCACGGTGGCTCGTTGGTCTAGGGGTATGATTCTCGCTTCGGGTGCGAGAGGTCCCGGGTTCAAATCCCGGACGAGCCCTGCCACAGTTTTTGCGGAGTCCAAAGCGCTCTTAAGGTACTTAGTATTTGAACGGATCTAACGAGGCTTCCCTGGAAATTGATTAGTGTGAAGTGATCCCCTGGAGTGGATGTGCAGAGAGCAATTTTATTCTGAATAAATCTCTAGCTGTCAGGAAGAAACTCACGATGTGCAGTCCTTCCTGACGTGCTAGGAAGAACTCAGACAGATCTGGGCTTTGGCAAGACACTTTCTGCTTCTGCTCCCCACCTCCCTGCTCGATGCCTCTTCGCCGCCGCCAGAGCCTGCTTTCTGTTCGATTGATGCCTGTCAACATATAGCTGTGGATGACAGTGAAAAGGGGTGGGACCTATTCAGGGATGTGTTTGGGAGAATCCAGGTTCTCCCAGAACTTAAGTCCCTGCAAGTCTCCGAGGCCTCTATTTCTCTCGGTGACTCTTGCTCGTTTCCGCCCTTCTGGAGACTCGCGCTTAGATGTGGTTAAGAATGTGCATAGGTCTGAGGTAAGCATTTCTCAGTGGCCTAAATAAAATCCCCAGAAATCTCTAAGTACGCTGAACTCGGTGTAAGAATCAGGTCTAGGGTTCAGAGAAAGAAGTTAGCACCCCATTCCTCGTTAGTATAGTGGTGAGTATCCCCGCCTGTCACGCGGGAGACCGGGGTTCGATTCCCCGACGGGGAGAAGCGAGTCTAACCTTTTAAAGAGATCTATTTTAAGCACTGTTTAGGAAGTACCTGTCCTGGGATCGAGGACGGAGATAAAAAGAAGACGAGAGAGGGGTTGGAGTTGGGAAGAGGAATAGTTTGTCCCGATTCTCGAGCTCACATTCTAAATTTCGAGTTTCCGTTGTGCTTCGAATAACTTGCATTGTAGCTAAACTGGCCATTATTCTCTCCATTCGATCTGTGTATTATTATTTTCACAGTTTTCACGTACGCTTATTCGACGTGTTCGTTAACGATAATTTAAAAAACACGTTCGGGCAACAGCACAAAACTGACACAGCCCGCGTAATCCCGCCGCCAGCCAACCTTGGCCTCCTGACGTGTGCTTTCCCTTTGACATAAATACGACTTTCCAATCTCAGCTTGAAACTGAACAAGCCTCTTTCTCTGGCTGCAGCGCTGGGTCCCCGGCCGGCGCCCCGGCCGGCGCCCTGTACCAGCCAGGGTGCCGAGACTGGGATTTTTTGTGTCCTTTCGTCTCTCCTTTTTTATGTCTGTGGACTGGCACGGCGACCAACGGCGAGTCCGCAATACCGAGAATAGATTCTAACTCGCTTATTTTGATATGAGAGGGTGAGGGGCGCACCCCACAGAGGTCACGGAAAGCTGGTCACCTCAAGCAACCTTCTACGAAGGTGACGCTGGGGCAGAACCAGTGAATGAACATTGGAAGAAAAGTTTTTAAAAGGACTTGCGTTGGCCGGGAATCGAACCCGGGTCAACTGCTTGGAAGGCAGCTATGCTCACCACTATACCACCAACGCTCATGACGAGTTTCTTTTCCGAAGATTCTAAGGCTTAGTTACGTCGTCAGGGTCGTGATTTGAATTAACGTGATTCTGGGGTTAAACCAGGGACAAGGACGGGTGAATATGAGCGAGACCGCGACAAAAGTAACGTCTGTCGTTTACGGAGCACGCACGTGTGAGTGGCTTGACTCCCATCACCGCCAGTGAGATCCAACCACCCCGCGAAAAACTGGGTAATTATACCCATTCTACAAACGAGGAAACCTAGTCCAGAGAGGCTAAGTAAAAGTTTTCTGAGTCACCGGCAGGGCCAGGATTATAGCTCAGATTTGTTTAAAGTGCCAGAACTGCAGGTGCCAGAACCGTGATGGCTTTATGATCCCCAGAAATAAATCCCAAAGACATAAAATCGCTTCTATATTGAGTGAGCTCAATATATCCCAAGGTTAAAAAATTGGACTTTAAACCAAATGTGCACAATTTGTCCATGGACGTTTAACTTCTATGTGCGCGCGCGTCTAGCCCACTTGCGGCTCACAGAATTACGCTGACAAAATCTTACCCGCAGCGCAGAGGATAAAGCTCCGTCCCTTGTTGCTGACGTTATGTATGTTCCCGAGACCCTTCAAGGAATAACTCATAGGAGGTTTCTTGGTGTACTTCTGAGTCCATGTTCAAAAGGCTACGCTTCCAAATTACGATGAAGTCACGAAGATTGGCTTTTATGTGTTCAAATTACGGCGGGGTCTCGACGATTGGCTGTTTCCAGCACCCGATGAACTCGAAATGATGCCTTTCAGAAAAAAACAACTTGTTTTATTATATGAGAAAAACAAAAACAGTGTTTCTGTAATTTTTTCCCCGAAGTGTCTGAATTTTCTCCTAAAATACAAATTTTGGAAATTTTATTTTCATCTCAACTATTTCCGTCAAATCAATTAAAATAGTAATACCTTTACTCTCATAGATATTTTAGGTATCCTAACACAGAAATTGTTCATGAACAGTCCCCAATTCTTGTTCACAAAATGTATTTGGAGCAATAAATGTTCTTTATTAGTAAGAATATAGCAATAATGAATAATTTTAAAGTAATAATAGTAATTTATACTCATCTTAAACCACTGTTTTAAATTTTGGCGGTTTAACGTCCACTTGCCAGTAGTGTCCCTAATCTTGTAATCCAGTATTTTCAATTATCATTGTCATAGAACTACAATTCCATAGTCCTTATAATTATAATTTTAATGCCCACCTAAAATTCAAGAATAACTCTGTAAATTGCAGTAGTCCCCCTCCCCCCCGCCCCCGCCATCCACAGTTTTGCTTTCTGAGGTTTCAGACACCCACAGTAGGCCAAGGTCTGAAAATATTAAATGGAAAATTCCAGAAATAAAAAATTCATCAAATTGGCCACCATTCTGAGTAGCTTAATGAAATCTGGTGTCACCCACTCTGTCCCGCTGGAATGTAAATCATCCTTTTGTCCAGCATATTCAAGCTGTACAGTCATCCCTTGGTATCTGAGGGGGATTGCTTCCAGAACCCCCCTGGATACCAAAATCCGCAGGTGCTCAAGTTCCTTATATAAAATGGTGTAGTATTTGCATATGACCTATGCACATTCTCTTGTTCATTTTAAACCATCTCTAACTCACTCATAATACCTAATACAATGAAAATGCTATGTAAACAGTTGTCACACTGTATTGCTTAGGGACAAGAATAATGACAAGAAAAAAGTCTGTACATGTTCAGTGCAGAAGTAACCAGGCAACCATCTTGGGCCAAACTGCACGATACACATCAGCAACAATGTAACATTTTTTCTAATATTTTTTACAAAGATGAACATTTATTTAATGAGAAAAGAAATTACAAACTTAAAATATCAAACATCACAACATTCTGAAAAATAACATAATTATAACGATTTGTAGCCTAAGATACACTTTCTATGTTGTTTTTTTAATAATTTCTTTTTATTTTTTAAATGCGGTTGGCATACGATATCATATTAGTTTCAAGTGTACAACATAGTGATTAGACATTTATTTTACAAAGTGATCATCACCCTGATAAATCTAGTACCCATCTGACACCATACATAGTTATTACAATATTATTGACTATATTCCTTATCCTATTCTTTACATCCCATACTATTTGGTAACTACTAATTTGCACTTTTTAATCTCTTCTCCTTTTTCACCCATCCCCCGACCCTCTTCCCTTCTGGCAACCAACAAAATGTTCTCTGTATCTATAAGTTTGTTTCTGTCTTGTTTATTTGTTTTGTTTTTTAGATTCCACATGTAAGTGAAATCATATAGCATTTGTCTTTATCTGTCTGACTTATTCCACTCAGCATAATACCCTCTAGGTTCATCCATGTTGTTACAGATGGCAAGATTTTGTTCTTTTTTATGGTTGAGTAATATTTCATTGTATATATGTAGCACCTCTTCTTTATCCATTCATCCATTGATGGATACCCAGATATCCTCCATATCTTGAATATTGTACATAATGCTGCAATGAACATATGGATTCATACGTCCCTTCATAGCCAGCTAGATTTCAGGTGATTCTCAATGATCATTGTTCTGTAGTTTAGTTGTAATTTAGATGTGCTCATGAGAGGAGGCAAGCACAGTGTTAACCTGCTTTGCCGCCATCTTGTCTGGAAGCCCCTCCCCCAAATATTTTAGACCCTCAATTGGTTGAATCTGTGAATGAGAAAACTGTGGATATGGAAAGCCAACTGTATTTTCTAAGTTTTTTCTTACATATACATTCCTTTTCATTTAAAGAAAGCACTCTACAGCTTCTCTTTGGAATATTTGAATTGCTGGCATCATTACTCTTAGGCTTTGGGGCCATTATTAAGTCCAATAAGGTTTATTTGAACACAAGCACTGTGGTACCACAACAGTCAATCTGATCACCAACACGACTACTAAGTTACTAACTGGTGGGTAGCATATACAGTTGGCCCTCTGTATCCCAGGGGTTTCACACTGCGGATTCAACCAACTGCAGATGGAAAATATACAGGGGGAAAAAGAGCTACAATTTTGCTGACGTGTACTACATAGTTAGGCCTACAATGGTTGCATGGTTACATCTGCACTGAACATGTACAGACCTTTTTTCTTGTCATTATTCCCTGCTGTATAGGGTTTGGTACTATCTTCGGTCTCAAGCATCCACTGGGGGTCTTGAAACTATCCCTGGTGGATCAGGGGGACTACTGTTATTAAATGATCTTATAAAGGGACACATTTGTGGTTGTCTGATTGTCTGCACTTTTCTTCTCATTATTTAAAATGTTACCATGAGCATCTTTGTGCATCCGTATTTCTATGCCTCTGCTGAATTAGATCCGTGACAAAAATTCCTGAAACTCTAGTTTCAAGGTTAAAGGTTCTCCTTAGCTATATGGCTGAATGTTCTACTATTGAAAGGGCTGTGCTACTTTTTCAAGCAAAAGCAATCTTTCTTTTTATTATTATTTATTGTTTCTATTATTGTCTTCTTGTATTCAGAATTTCACTCCAAATTTTCTTTTTATGTTTTAATCATCTCAGATGTTTTTTCCATGTCAACTTGAGGTAAAACACAAGGATATTAAATACAAATACTACCTTTCTCCAGAATTCTCAGCAGCCACTAGAGGCCCAGGGCCATGTGTATTTTTGCTGCTTCCAGAATATTGAAAACAAAACCAAAATAATCCAGGCCAACCACCCCATAGATCTCGTCTTTCCCAGTGTGAAATTTCTTCCTTTTCATCTCTTCCCTTAACTAACAGCACCTTTGTTAGTATAATAGGCTTGAACTACTGGCGAGGAATTGGGCAGCAGGCATCCAACTGCCCAGGCTGGAATCTGTGCCTTACCCTCCTCTCCACTCCCCGACCCATGACCCACCTTCTGCCAGAGTGGTCACTGTGTCACATACACCAAGATGGAGATGGAAAATCCTCCAGCCCTTTTTGCAGAAGCTGTGTGCCCGAATTGAGAACTGCTGATGATTTAGCAAGGCAACAGCCCAGGAGTTCTGGTGACCTAATAAAGAAGGGGTGTGAGGCTGGCAGTTGGCAGTCTTATACCCCCTCATTGCCCACTGGAAGCAGAGCATCTTACCTAAATTATTTTATAAGGAAATACAAAACAATAATTTTCTAATTCTATCTTTCCTTCTACATTTATTAGTTGACATTAGTTCACAAAGAAGATCCTTTTCTCATCTACTGGGGGCAGCTGATTTCTTAGTCATAATAATAGCTAACATTGAGGGCTTACTGTATGCCAGGGACTGTGCTGCGTGCTTTAGCCACCTTACTTCATGTAATTCTGACAGTAACCCTGCAAGGCAATATAACTATGCCCACTGTAGAGTTGATACGCAGAAGAACATTTTCCCAAGTAACACAGATTGCAATGGCAAGCCCAGAGGCAATCGCTGTAACATCCAAGCACATGGTCTTTCTGCTATACCCTGCTGCATGCTATTCTCTAAAAGCCGTTATGAGTGACTAGGTAAGGATAGAGTTCCTGGGGAGGTAAGGATGGTTGTAAAGTATAGTTTATGGTCCAGAAGAGCTCTGGGTGTATTAAGAATTGAATATTGCCAGTCTACAGACCAAATCCAGCCCACAGACTTGTTTGGTGACTTTTTTGCTAATATTTACAACTCAGTAAATGTCAGATGTAAATCTAGATATCTAGCTTCTCTTTAAAAATGGAAAGATCTGTCCATACTTAAGCTATACTTTCATATATAATAATCCAATAGTGCTGAGTATTGGTAATACTCGCCCATTCAGACACATAGTTTGCCACACCTCCCACCACTCCCTGTTGTTTTTCCAACACTGAACCTGAGCTCCAGTTTTTTATTCATACCTGTCTACGTATGCCATCCTAGCATACATTCTGAAAACCTGGTATTTAGAAAAGATCTGGATTTTTAGTAAAGACAGACACTAGCCCCTTTTATTTCAAATACATAGTACTGATAGATAAAATATTTTTAAAATAGTGAACTAGAAGGCCAAAACCAGGCTTAGAAAAAGACAATTCCGTACCACAAATGCAAAGCCTTGAACGGGGCTGATGGTACAGATCTGTAGCGCTCAGAGTCTGCAGGTTGGCAGCCCAGTGGAGTGTTAAAGTCCTGCAGGGAAATAGGGACTGATCAAGGCCAGGGAACTGGAGCCAGAGATGCAACAATATCCCTGTATCAGAAAAAGAAGCTGTAAAATCTGCCAGCTCCCTGCCTGGAGCTACAGGCCCCAAAAGGCAGGAGGACTCGAATGTAGTATCAAGACCAGAAACAGAACCAACTTGCCCTCTCCTCAGGGACTTCATTTGAGATACCCTCAATATTACAATGAGGCAAGAGCACCAAAATACTATTATTAGACCTGGTTTTTAACTGGGAACAAGAAAGTGAGGTAACAGCAATGACTAAATTGTAGGTCAGGGAGGGGTGAACACAAAAAGAGAGAAAATAAAATAAAAACAAAAAGATCTCCCACCCAAGATGAAGTTACAAACCAAAATCCCAAAACATATGAAGAAAATCATGATTAGAGCGGCAATAATTGGAACATGGATTTACTCTAGAGGAAAATAATTTTATGGAGCAGTCTTACTTTAAAGAATTTAAAGTAAGAATTTAAAGACTTTAAAGAATTTAAAGTAAGAATGATTAGGATATGTAAAAGGATAAATGAAGGAATACATCCACTTTTTTAAAAAAATCATGAAATAAAACTAGAAATTAAATAAGATAAATGGATATACAAATAACCAATTAGAAATTTTACACATGCATGGCAGATATAATAAACTAAGTCTATTTTACATTCTAAACTGGTCACAATCTGAGAGTGATTTGGCTATTTCAAAAACAAAACTCAAGAATTTACCCAAATGCAGAACAGAGAAACAAGAGATTTCAAAAACATGAAAAGGTAAGCTAAAAAATGTGGAGAAAAGTAGATGCTCTGAGGCTATGATATACCTCTAAGAGGAGTTTCAGAAAAAAGATAATAGAGGGAAATGGTAGAGAAACAGTATGCATAGACTTAATTCTTAAAATATTACACTAGAGCTTCACCTGTGTATCTTTTATTTCATTTAAAAAATCAGAAGTAAATATGGAAAATCATATTAAGATTTTAATAATCAAGTAATTGTTACACAAGAGCTTTTAAAGAGTACTCTTGATATTTGATATATTTCATAATTTTTGTGGTGAAATATACTTAACATAAAGTTTACAATTTTAACTATTTTAAAGTGTACAATTCATGGGTTTTTAGTATAGTCACACCACTATACTATCAATCACCACTATTTAATTCCAGAACATTTCACCACTCCACAAAGAAACTTTATACCTATTGGTAGTCACTCCCCACTCTCCCATCCTCCAGGTCCTTTGAAACCAGTAAACTACTTTCTGTCTGTATAAATTTGCTTATACCGTATATTTCATATAAATGGATATTTTCTGTCTGGCATAACGTTTTCAAAATTTATTCATGCTGGTTGTATCAGTACTTCATCCCTTTTTGTGGCTGAATAATATTCCATTGTATAGATTTACCTTATTCTGTTTATCTGTTGATCGATTGATGGACATTGCCCATCTCTGCCTGTTCTCCTTTTCTATACAACAGAATCTAGATGGCAATAAAAATAAATGAAGTACATTTGACAGTGTTGATATGGAAAAATGTCCAAGGTAAATTGATTGATTAAATATGAGAACAATGCATGTATAATTCCATTTGCAAAGTTTTTAAAGGAGAGACATAGACTAATATACCCATAGAAAAGTTCTGGAAGGGTATAAGAAAACATTAGCAGAGTTACCTGATTGGGACTGAGGACTTTAAATTTCCTCTTTATAATCATTCTGAAATTATTTTTTTTCTTTTCTTTTATTTTTCTGTTGGTATGAATCATTTTGAGAACAAAATACACACATACAGAGAGAGACAGAGAGAGACAGAGGGGGCGGGGGGCAGGGCAATGGTGAGGGCGAGGGCAAGGGAGAGAGACACAGAGGGAGGACTCAGGATTGACACATAAGAACCTGTAGTCAGTGGTTGCTTCTGGGGATGGGAGTAAAGGACTAGACAATTAAAGTTGATAGAGAGTACTTCCTGCTGCCTGAGGAGCTCTTAGCCCAAGATCTAGCATAATGAAGGCCTTTGCAGAGTTAGGAGGACTCGTATTCCTTGATTTTAAAATGGTCTGGGCAAGAACCTGTGTTGATAGAATGCAGCCATTTTAATTTTTGTGCTGTAGCTAAAAGAGCACTATTTTATCAAGATGAATTGATAGGCTCTAACAAATTATTCCTGGAGACTGGCTGTCAGGCAATTTGAGTGCAACCAGATGAACTTGAATTGATTATCCTGTTAATCTCTGTGGAATTGTAGCTAAGGTTTTCTTTTATGAAGCTGTCATTCAATCTTAGCTTACCTATACACCAAAGAATCAGTTAACTTCTGTTGAACTTCATTTGGAGTATATGTTTCAAGCTCCTATGCCACACTTAATAACACTGAATTGAGCAGTATCTTCATTGTACCCTCATTTATTCAACAATGGTTCTTGGTATAGGATAGATATTGTGCAAGATGTGGCCATGCCCACTTCAGAGAACAGTAGTCGACACCATTTTATAGACCACGCAATTACTCACTTTCAAGGAAGTTCACCCAGCCTTTCATCCATAAAATCTAGAAGTTTGTGCTCTTGGACATTGAGCAGCAACACAGAATTAGCCCAGTTTTAACAATGTCATGTGGCATTTTATTTTTATATAGTTACATGATTTTAATTCATTTTAATCTATTGTAATTGCCTTAATAATGCCTTTGAAAAGAGGTCATTTGTGTTTTTAACTGTCAATGTGGATGCAAATCCATAAATAAAATCTGACATATTTTGCTGTAAAAAATAAAGTTGATAGAGAGACTTACTTTTAACTAGCCTGTGTAAATTTTATCATGTTCATGTATATTTAAAAGTCAATACATCGGCGGTATGGATAAATCTGACAAATATAATGTCGAATGAAAGATGTCAGACACAAAAGAATATATACTGTATGATTCCTTGTGTATAGAGGTCAAACAGGCAAAACTAGTATATGGAGCTAGAAGTCAGGATACTCGTGGGAAAGGGGATAGTGACTAGAAAAAGTGAGGCGGTATATCCTCCTGGGGTGCTGGGAAAGTTGCGTTTCTTGATTTGGGTGCTGGTTACACAGGGTTGTTTAGTTTATGAAAAATCATCCAACTATACCTGTTCTGTATGTATAGTTCAATAAAAAGTTTTAAAAATGTATCAGAAGTGTAGTATAATGGCTTGGTGTCCGGCCACCTAGGAAAGGACATTGTCCCTGTTGATCCAAGCCATGAGAACACATAAATGGACCTGGCTTCATTTATTTTGGCAGAGGCACATTTAGTCCAGGCCTGTGGTTTGTGCCAAAGGCAAACACTTGGGCTCTAATAGCCAAGAGCAAGCCACAGCAATGAAGTCTGACCTGGGGATGATCAGAGGAGTCTGGATAGAGGAGGGCAGCCATGTCTAGATGTGCCTACTTAACTCCCCATCGTTGCCTCAGGTTTACCTTAAGGAGGACAACTTAGTGGAGAGACATTGGGGATATTGCCCAGGATCTCACAACAAGCCTCTTCAAGACCCTTCTGGGTCTACTACTCACTCCTGGAAGGGGTTTATTGGCTGATGATGGGAATTAATGTTTTGAAATTTCTTTTTGGCATATTCCATTATCGAAAATAAAAGGAACTGATATCTGCGCCTCACAAACATTACTATATCCCAGCCTTGCTGCTCTGACCTTTGGAACAAAACACAATTCTGACCCTTCTCATTAACATGAAAATTCAGCCCTGGAAGGAGACCAGTGAAAATTCCCTCGCCTATACTTCTCACTATTACTTGGCCAGAAGCCAGAATCCACACCTAACATGAACTGGAAGGCAAAAAGCAAAGCAAGACGAAAGAAGAAAAGAATTACTTGGAGGAACTTGCTAAATTACATTATTATAAACCTAGGGAGTATGGGCAGAAGAGTGAATTTTGAGTGTGCCTGACCAAAAAGAGCAGAGTGTAATTTTGGATGGGGCTGCATTTATTGCTATGAGTGCAGTTTGGTGGTATTCAAAGTGTGGCCCACAGACTGGTGCCGCTTCATGAACTGTTTCTTTCAGGTCCAAGATGAGTATAGAATTTAAGAGTAAGCATTTAAAAAACTCATACAGCAGTTGTCGGAGAATTTTTAGATATGTCGATTATAACCAAAAAAAAAGTGAGCTTGTAATTTTTATAATTTTTAGATTGCATTTTTCAAAGAATTCATTTTTATTGTGTTTTATAAAAGTATCATCTGCAATAGATTGAAAATAATCAGGACTGGTTCTTCCCCATAAATGGTTTGAGAAGCACTGGAGTATATAACAGCTTTTGTATACTAACTGGAACAGGATAGTTGCCTAGCTAATAGAACAGTTTTTGTTTTGTTTTTATGAATAATGCAAATCCAGATTTTATACTGGCCCATCAGATTTATCTGAAAAGCCAAATAGCTTCTGATATAATGTGCAAGTGGGTATTTAAAGACTTCAGGGAACAGAGGATCTGTCAGGCATATCCCACCCATACACTATGTCCCCTGATAGGTTACAGAAAAAGTCTCCTTTCATTATGTCTTGAGAAATAAAGTATACTGAAAGTGATAGAATTTTTATAAAGTTCATTATTGGCAAGTGTTTCTATGCCAAGTATGTTGATAAAGGCACTGAAATTGAAATGAAGTCCCTGATCTTAGAAAGTGAAAACTGCCAGAAGCAAAATGATTTTTCACAAATGGCAGCAGGGTGGCCATGATCCTCAAATCTGTATAGATACCTCATCATGCATAGATCTCTGATTTTTAAATTAATCATAGGCTCTCCAGAATGAAACTAAGTGACTATGGCACATACCTGTTTCTACCACCACACACCCCCTTGCTGCTTTAAGGGGTGTGGCTGGAAGAGATACTCACTTTACCGGCCCCCTTTGCAGTAGTCATGTGACACAATTCTGGCCAATGAGAAATCTCTTGGGTACTTCTAGAAATTCTTTTGCTTTTCCTGAGAAGAGACAGAGACAGTTGGCAGCTACCTAACAATCATAAGGAAAATCTTAAGAGAATCACAGATAGGCCAGTTCCAATCATTAATATTGTTCAGTTCTTGAACCAACTACCTACTTTCTGATTTCCTGTTATGTAAGAGAAAATAGATCTTGTTTATACCATTAACTGCATTTTCTGTCATTTGTAGCCAAAAGCATTATGAACTGATCTAGAAACCCATAAGAATTTATTTGATTTATACTTGATTGAATTGTATAAAATTGGTATTTTTTGTAGGTCAAAATGATTCACTATCAACAATTTTGTATCATTCAGCCTAAATAACTAAGAACATTCTAGGTCTGTAGATGTGTGCTAGGTAGTATGCTCTTGGCAGCAAATAACAGAACTCTTTAACTCAATACATTAGGAAAGGAGACCTATTGTTTCATGTGAGGAAAGTGCTGAAATAGATATCCAGAGGCTCAGCTATATTATCAAGGTTTTGGGTTCTTCCCAGGCCTCTCTTCTGCCTTTCGCAATGTCAACTTCATTCTCAGGCTGATCCCTTTAGGAGCAGCAGCAGCAGCAGCAGTGCAGGCTGTGTGCTTCCTTGTCCACTTCCAACAGGAGAAAAGGAATTTTTGCCCAGCATTCTGGAGAATTCTAAAATTCCCACTAAATGGTCTTCTTAGGTTACATGCTTATCCCTGAATCAGTGACCATGATCCCAGATTAAAAGGTGTTGATTGATGTAAATCAAATAGGGTCCACTCCTGGACCTGGGATGTGGTCAGCTTCCCTCTCACAAAATTCTAGGTGCTTTCAGGAAGTGGGAATCACCCAGAGAATGGACGCTGGCTAGACAACCTCAATGCCCACAACAATAGATCTTGATCACGTTAGGCATTTGGAGTTGGCAACAACAGAAACCAACAACACAGAATGGAGAGTTAGGTGGTTCCCTAAAGCAAAGTTAGGGTGTTATTATTTGAAGAAAGAGGAATGGTGCTGGACAGGCAATACTACTTACAAATATCCATTAGTCACTTCATAGAAGATCCTAGGATGTCTTTATTTAACTCCATAATGAAATTTGGGATTGGAAAAGCAGAGAAGTAGGGAGCGTGGCAGGAAGTGGAAAATGAGTCGGTCGGAATAATATGGCCTTCTTCAGGAGACCTGCAGAGAAAGGTCTGCTATTGAAAAATTCCCACTGGGAATGTGAGCGAAAAACTTTGAGGAAGAAAATAGTAATGACACAAGAATAAACACAAGCAAACGAACAAACAATTTAACAGAATAAAGAGTCCAGAAATAGACCCAAGTATCTACAATGACTTCATTTATAAAGAGTAGCATTTAAATTCCACAGGGAAGTGCTCGCTTCGGCTGCACATATATTAAATTCCACAAGGCATGGTGTAGTTTATTTAACAAATGGTCCTAGAGTAACTGGCTCTCCATCTGGCAGAAAACGGACCCCAATTCACACATACACACGAGTAAATTCCAGTTATATTAAAGATTTAAATGTAAAAAAAAAAAAAAAGATATGAGAATATTTGGCTGGAAAATAAGAAACTTTCCTAAACCAGAATCCACAAGTGTTGCACCTCGCATTCCGCCTCTTCTATTGGGCCCCCGCGGGCTACATCATGGGACATCCAGCCAATAAGGATTGGGCATGGGAGTCGCCCTCAGCCAATGGGGCCAGGGCGGGAGATTTGAAAAGACCTTGGCGGCGGCGCGGCTGATCCTATTCAGTTGTTTGCGAGCAGTCAGGAAGGTGGCAGTGCCACGGGCTCCAGGTGAGCTGACCTCATTTCGCAGGCCTTGCGCCGGGGAAAAGCAGGTAATCAGGCAGGTCTGGGGTCCGTTGGGCGGGTCCGCGCGCACTCCGTCTGGCTGCTGGGCGCTCAAGGGTAGAGAGGGTCCTGGAAAGGAGTGGAGCGGGTATCAGGGCTGGAGCAGCGAGGCCAGGGCCGGGGTGCGCCCTCATGCGATCAGCTTGTTGACCTGCTCCCTTTCACCAGCCCCTGGCCATGGCTTTTGGCTAGTTCGGTCCGACTCCTTCCTTTTCACTCCCTGCTTTTTCTACTGCTAACGACTGTTTCTCTTCTTTGCTCTGCTCTCCTCTCCCTTTCCCTCTAAGGATGACCCAGAAAGAGAACGCCTACCCCTGGCCCTACTGCCGACAGACGGTAAGGGCTTTCCCACTTACCCTACCCCCACCCTCATGACGAGTTCCTGCTTGGAGATTTGCGGTCCTACAGAGGGCGATCCTCTAAGAACTTTATTCTCCAAGAGTTTGCTGGCAGAACCTGGTCTGGTCATTTGCAGCGACATCCTGTCAGGTGCTGCTGTCTTGAATCTGATCAGCCTTTTGAGGACCTTTACAGGGCTAAACCTACTTGTCATATACAAATGATAACTGAGACGGAGCAGTCAGTCTGGCCTTCAGGCCATGAATCCCAACCCTTGTCCTGAAAAAATAGGCTTAATAATCTGGAATTTATGTTAATGACTGGTGGGAGATACGGATCTAAACAGATTTATTTTCCAGTTGTCCAAACACCTTTCACTGAAGAGTCTATTCTCTGATTTGAAATGCCACCTTCATTATATAAAGTTGTATAAATATATATGTTATATATATTAAGTATATGTGGGTCTAGTTCTCTAATTTGTTCAACTTGCTTATTTTTAAATTATATACTAATATCACTGTTTGGGAACAGGTTTGTAGGGGCACTGAGGCTCTTTTCTCTTTTCCTCTCTTGGTTAAAGAGGAAGGAAGGGGCCCATGCAGGCTTTGCTCCTTGTTTGTGGGGCTTGGGTATCCTGGAGGATCCATCTGTCCTCTTGTCCACCAGCTCCCTCTCACACAGAGCACTGAGTGAACCTGTCAAGAGTGGAGACTGAATGAGAAACCATTGTCACTTCTACATTGGTCACTCCCAAAAGAAAGTTGTGTATATTAAAAGTGAGAAGTTAAAAGTGAGAAGTGAGCCAAGGCCATCAGAGTAGCCCTCAGTGTCCCTAAAGCCTATTTTTGCAAAGGATAAATACCGATATTTGCCGAACACTCAAGGCCTCAAGGACCTTATTTAAGCCTTACTGGACTGAGCTTTTTAGGGGACTGTGAGAATTCCCCTGTGCTAAAACTCTTTGAATTGTGGGTGTTCAGGGGTGGGCAGCTGAGTGAATGAGTGGTCCTATGGACAGGACTATGGAGGTTGGACAGCTTCATGCCTGAGAATATGGTGTAGGCCAGGGCCAAAGAGGTAAGATGCTAGGTGTTAGGCTAAGTCCTTTACTCCTTATCTTAGGCCAACTTAGCTTATTTATTAATAACCATTAACATGGGGTTCTGAGAAGTCTTGGGGCTGAGTAGCAGTATTGTGGTCTCAGTGCTCCTCTTTGAACTAGGGGTGGGTGGCTCTCTAGCCAGTACTGAAATGCTGCTTGCAGCACATTCCAATCCGGTTAATGGGACGAAGGCACCCTCAGAGGTCCCCATACTCCTTCTCAGGCTCATTCTGGCCTGAACACCCTGCCCCAGAGAGTCCTCCAGAAGGAGCCTACCACCCCATCTTCACTTGTCCTCATGAACCGCTCCAATGTGCAGCCCACAGGTAACCGGGACAAGGGGAAGTGGATTGACTCAAGGGGACTAGAGCCTGGGGAGGGTGCAGGGATGAAAATGTCAAAGGACGGCCTCAACTTAACTGTTCTTTCCTTAGCTGCCCCTGGCCAGAACAACAGTGGGACACCCAACTTAATGTAAGTGCTCAAGCCTTGGGTGGCAACAGTGGGATAGAGTGAACAGGTAGGAAATGAGGGAGTAGAAGCTAAGGGCAGGAGGAGTAGGGATGCAGGCAAGAAAGTCTTGTCCATTTTCAACTTCCTTGGAAGAGAAATGTGGCTGAGGGCAGGATGGACTGAGGTATAGGGAGAAGGCAAACACCTCAAGTGATCCAAAAACTGATACTCAGCTGCCTTCTTCCCACTCTAATCAGGCGATCCTTCACAATTGACGACTTTGAGATTGGGCGTCCTCTGGGCAAAGGCAAGTTTGGAAATGTGTACTTGGCTCGGGAGAAGAAAAGCCATTTCATCGTGGCACTCAAGGTCCTCTTCAAGTCTCAGATAGAGAAAGAGGGTGTGGAGCACCAGCTGCGCAGGGAGATCGAAATCCAGGCCCATCTACAGTAAGAGTCAAGGCCCTCTAGGCCAATACCCCCTGTTCTCAACCTCCAGCTCCTCTTTTCAACCTTACCACCTCCAGACTGTTTTCTCTACAGCTGTGACCACTTAGCGTATAATCTTGGCCAATGCCTTGAATCCAGAGAGCTGCCTCCAGCACCTGCTTACCGCTGCCAACCCTACTGTCCCTGGACTGGCCCAAGTCTGAGCCCAGTTTACCCCACATGAGACCTGCCATCTTTCCTATTTTCTTATACCAGGATGCAGATTGAGGCCTTCTCTATTTCTTCTCCCAGGCATCCCAACATCTTGCGTCTCTACAACTATTTCTACGACCGTCGGAGGATCTACTTGATTCTGGAGTATGCCCCCCGTGGGGAGCTCTACAAGGAGCTACAGAAAAGCCGCACTTTTGATGAGCAACGAACGGCCACGGTTGGGAAGGGGTGGGCACCTGGGGCACCAGAAGGGGGCCCAAGGTTGGGGGAATACTGCTTTCAGTAAAGGTCCATCCTTATCTGACTCCCTGTCATTGGCCTTCCCAGATCATGGAGGAGCTGGCAGATGCTCTGATATACTGCCACGGGAAGAAGGTAATTCACAGAGACATAAAGCCAGAGAATTTGCTCCTGGGGCTCCAAGGAGAGCTAAAGATTGCTGACTTTGGCTGGTCTGTACACGCCCCCTCCCTGAGGTAAGGTGGACCAAGAGGCCAGCCCTGAGTGTCAAACTGGGACATTCAGAATAAATACACTCCAGATCTTGTTACCCAAAGACATTTGGGTTTGTCCTTATCTAAATATATAGACACAGTAGTATCTTTACAAAAATAGGAGACTCACATTTTCTATGCCCAGATTTCTATGAAATATATAGGAACGCCATATCATTAAGACTATTCCCAAATCTTTTTTAGTGGCTTCATCGTATTGCATAGTAGAGATGTAACCTGAATTTTTTAAGCAGGATATTCTTGATGAACATTAGAGATGTCCCCAGTTTTTCCTTTAATTCTAAGGTGAACATAGCCTTCCCAGCTGATTATTTTAAGACATATCTCAGTGTGGAAATGCTGAGGTAGTATGTAAGCCCACCTCTGGGGCTTTGGTTTCTATCTTCACCCCACTCCTACCCCAAGGCCCTGTCAGAGCCTGGTTGGAACACTCTCCTGGTATATCCTGGGGTCTCTTGGCCCCTTGCCATAGGGCATCAGGAAAAGGAGAAGCCATCTGTCTCTGGGATCCCTGCCCACTATTCCCCCCACCCAGGAGGAAGACAATGTGTGGCACCCTGGACTACCTTCCTCCAGAGATGATTGAGGGGCGCACGCACAATGAGAAGGTGGATCTGTGGTGCATTGGAGTGCTCTGCTATGAGCTGCTGGTGGGAAACCCACCCTTCGAGAGTGCTTCACACAATGAGACTTACCGGCGCATCGTCAAGGTGGGAGGGATGGGTGCCTGGCTGGGGTTTTGTGCTGACCACAGGTCAGGGGATGGGAGTACAAAGAACATAGCTGTGGGGTCTACATAACTCTCCAAATAGAATGGGTAGTCAAGGAAAAAGCAGCCAGGATGAAACTAATGGGGTCCTTCCTTTGCCTTTCTCTATTGCAGGTAGACCTGAAGTTCCCTACTTCTGTGCCCACAGGAGCCCAGGACCTCATCTCCAAGCTGCTCAAACATAATCCCTCAGAACGGCTGCCCCTGGCCCAGGTCTCAGCCCACCCTTGGGTCCGGGCTCACTCTCGGAGGGTGTTGCCTCCCTCAGCCCTTCAGTCTGCCCCCTAAATCATCCCTGCTATTTACTCAGTTGTGTCCATGTTTGTACGCCTGTACACGTGTAGTTGGAAGGAGGGGTCCCTGGCCTGTTCCCTTATCTGTCTTCTACCTCCTTTTTATTTAATAAAGGCTGAAGCTTTTTATACTGATGAGTGTAGATATTTACATGAGTGGAAACTTTGCTTGGAGGAAGCTATTCCCTGTGTGGAGGAGGCTAGGGATTTGCCCATGCTGGGTGCCAGGGATGGGTACTGCATCACTGCCCCTGGCAGTACCCTATCCTCAGCTCTGACACTGACCAATTTAGCTCCCAGCCACCCTGCCCCCACCGTCTTTTCTTTTCCCTGCTCCAGCTCCCAGCGTCTGAGGGTACTGGAGAACTCAACTCTGCTCTGCTAAGCCTTATCTCTGCCCACCCCTTACTTCCCACTCTCAATTGACCTCTAGTCTTTCCCTCTCCTGGTTCACTCCCTGGAAACAACTGAAGAGTGCTATTCCCTAGAAGTTGTCTTTTTGTGTTTGTTTTACTGCTCTGGTTGAGATCTAGTACAGGAGTGAATAGAAGCAGTACTGATGGTGTCTCGTCCCTGACTTAAGGTTTTACTATTAAGTATGATGCTTGCTGTAGATTTACCCCCATTTTTCAGATAAGGCAAATGAAACACAGAAGGGTTACATAATCTGCCAAAAGTCACACAACTAGTAAATGCAGGAGCCCAGTTTTAAAACTCCATATTTAATACCATGCTGCAATGATATAATACTGCCTTTCCTGAGCACGCATGTTTATTTTACATGTATGTATATTGCAGAAGCAGAACAAGAATTACACTTTTTGCTGTTACTTAGTCTAAAAGTCCTTTAACAGGTTAAAGTAAGCCTGTTCTCTTCCTAGCTTGCTAAGGGTTTGGGTTTTTTTTTTATATCAGTTATTCATTCTGTATTCAATTCCTAGAGCTGCAGTAATAAAATACCACAAATTTGGTGGTTTAAAACAACAGAAATTTACCCTGGCAGTTCTGGAGGTCTAAAATCAAGATGTCTGCAGTGTCATACTCCCTTCAAAGGCTCCAGGGAAAAATCGTTGCCTCTCAGTTCCAGGTGGCTCCAGGCAGTTCTTGACTTGTGGCTGCATACTTCCAATCTCTACTTCTGTCTTCATCTGGCCTTCCCCTCTTCTCTGTCTCTCCTCTGTGTCATAAGAACACTAGTCTTTTGATTTAGGGCCCACCCAGGTAATCTAGGATGATCTCATCCCAAGATCCTTAATTACATCTGCAAAGACCCGCTTCCAAAAAACTTCACATTCATAGGTTCATAGGATATAGATATATCTTTTGGCGGGGCACCATGCAATTCACTACACAGGCCCATTGATTAAAATAATTGAATGATGTTATGAGGCTTTTTTTTTTTTAAAGCAGTCTGCTCATTTCTCTTTTCTCAAAGACATCCAGTCTTTTTGATGTTTTGTTTCATTTTTAGTATTTACCATCTCTCTAAATCACATGCTTCTGTTGCTACTTCATAAGTCTTCAATTTTAGGCATTAACCCAGTGTTTTCCTGCTATAAAATTTAAGGATTTCACTCTTTCACCTCACTGCTACCATACACATGTGCATTGTCTGTCCCTGCACCCTGATGTAATTAAGTCATAATTTTGGTTGGATTTATTCATTTGACAATAGTATTGAACACTTTTGACATTCCAACTGCTGTTCTAGAGACTGGAGATAGTGAATGAAAGTAGTGAATAAAAGAGAAAAATCCTTTGTGCTCAAAGACCTTATAAATCTAGAGGATCAGTGTTTATATTTTAACCATGAGGTGGTAGCCAAGCTGATTCATGTGGCATACTATTGTTTTCCTTTCTAGTATAACTTTTGAACATCCCTAAAGTGAATAGTCATGTCATTTGCTCAATCTCTTATATACAGATCACTAATCTATCTCTAAGTTCTCCCCAACTCTGAGTACTTAAAGCTATCAACATCTATCAAAGTGTTGCTTCATTGAGTCATACAGGCCTGATATGGAATATATTTTGTATTTTTCAGCTCTCAATATTCTCTAATTACCATTATGACCCAGAAGTATTTCAAAGATGTTTTAAAAAGTCCAAACACATGGCTTTTTCCTGCCTGTGGTCTGCCCCATTTCTCCTTTACTCTTACCACCAAGCCTGCTAGACAAATGCTGTCCAGAACCGGTTGGGGGTTGGGGACCCATTTAACATGACTTCTACATTAATATCTCTCACCTGAACCTCCTCACCAAGCCCAAGACTCATATACTTGGCATCTCCATGTAATGTGTCTAATGGGCTTTTCTCAAAGTTAGTACATCAAACAGTACTCTCGATTTACTACTCTCCCCCCATCTCAGTCAATAGCACTATCATTCACCCAGTTGCTGAGGCAAAAAAAACAAACAAACTAGGAATTACCCCTTGGTTTTTTCCCTTTTCTTCTCTGCCATGCCTGCCCTTCTTACATACAGTCAAATCCACTGAATCCCAGCCCCACTCTCCTTACACACAAACTCCTTTGCTCTTATGCTAGTTCAAGCCAATATCCTTTCCAGCTGAGATGATGGCAACAGCCTCCCAACTATTTTCACAGCATCTATTCCCACCCTCTACAGTCCATGCTCCATGCAGTGAAGATTAGAGAATGTCATTTCCCTGTTCAAAACTCTCCTTTGGTTTTTCAGGGCTCAAACATTGGTTTTCAGCCCTTCCTACACATGAGAATCACCTAGAGGGCTTAAAAGGTAATAGAACTCTCAGACCCTCATCCTGAGAAATTCAGATTTAATTGACTGGGTTGAGACCTTGGCATCCATAGATTTTAAAACTCCCCAGGTGATTCTGAGTTTTAAATCCCTGCTTAAAGAGATCCTTCCCCTCCCTCCTCTAAAGTTATCTCCCACCCCTTATATCACTGGTCTCCTTGTTGTTCCTTGAACGTGCCAAATTTGTTTCTACCTCAGTGCCTTTGCACTTGCTCTTATGCTGTCTAGGATGCCACTCCCAGCTTATTCTGTCTTCAATGATTTTGATGAGCTGCTAAGTTAACCAACCCTGGCATCCTTGGCCATTTTTCCATTGTATGTATCTTTTGCTGATTTACTTATAAAATCAAGGGATATTAACAAAATTGTCACATAGTTTTACTTTGTCAACTTTTTTTTCCTTTCTGCAATTTGTCTTGTTTAGGGTAGTTTTTCTGTGTTGAACTTTTCCAGTTTTATGTTGTCAAGTCTATCATCTTTTTCCTTTATAGCATTTGACTTTTGGTCTTTCTTTAAAAAACCTTCATCACTCCAAGCTTATTATTTAAAAAAAAAATCCACCTCTGTTTTCTGTTAGTACTTTTTTTTTTTCATTTAAAATTGTGATCAAAATGGATTTTTGGGGGGGGGGAGTAAGGAATGAAATAATTCTTTTTTGTTTTTGTTTGTGTTCAAATAGCTTGTCTCATACCATTTATATAAATTGATTCAAAATGTCATTTTCTTCATATACTAAATTTCCATATACAGGAATTACATAATTTGCAACAAAAAATATATGTACTCATGGGGTAGCTAGGGAAAATGTGGGCCTTTAACAAAACACTTGTCCCTAATTGCAACAAAACTCATCTATCCTTAGCTCCCTGTACTGTATAGTACAGGCCTCTTTGACAAAAAAAAAAAAAAAAAAATTATGAAGTATTGGAAAGAATATTCCAAAGCCTCATGAATATAGTGAAAATATGAGTCACATCGTGCCTCCAGAAGTGATAGGCAAATAGGAGAAGTAAGCACTCCCTGAGAAGTGAGCCACTTTCCAGCAGCCTGCAGTACAAGAGATGGCAAACTTTATCTGTAAAACTCTGGGAAGTAATTATTTAAGGCTTTGCAGGCCACATGGCCTCTGTTGAAACTACTTAACTTTGCCATTATGGCACAAAATGAACCATAGACAGACAATACATAAATGCGTGGACATAGCTGTATCCCAGTAAAACTATTAACATTGAAATTTGAATTTCATATAATCATCTAAAGTTTCATATTCTTTAGATTATTTTTCAACCATTTAAAAGTGGTTGAAAATAATCTAAAGAATCTTAGCTCACAGGTCATATAAAAACATGTGGAAAGCAGAATTTGGCCCACAGGCCAAACTTTACTGACCCCTAATGTAGTAGACACTGTGGTGGTTACCCCACAATTCCTCCTTCCACCCCCGTTACATTGCAACTACTTGAGTTTGGAGGGAACTGACTCACCCCTAGCTCCAGGAGGAGCATAATTGTTTTAACCCAATCAGTTAATTTGTATCACCCTGCTAGAGTGACTGCTTCCAGACTCAAGCCAAGGTCAATCAGATATGGTATTACCCTAGCCAAAGTGACTGCATTGGGCATATGAACCAGCTCAGGCCAATAAGATGTGAGGGAAATTAACTGTGGCTTTGGGGAAAGATGCATCCTTGTTCTTCTGTGAAGACTAATGGAAGATACTCCTATCTCCCCTTCTGGAAGGTGTGAGAGTACATCAGCCAGGGTTCCTGGTTGCATGTGTGAAAATTAATAAACAGAAACTTCATTTAAAATGGAGTTGGGAGATTAGAAGAGAGAACTCTCATGCACATGTCTCTCAACAACTCTTACAGAAAGAGACATTTTGTACCTCAGACAGGAAGTAATACTACTTTACTATCTCAGTTGGAGGAAGAAAAGATTTCTCCTTGCCCGGTAACAGCTCAGTCAATGGGAGACTGCCATAACTCAGCCAAGGAAAAGTAACTATTTCAAACTTTCAGTTTCTTCCAATGGACTCTTGTTATAATAGCCCCTCCCACATCCATAAAAGAGCAATTAATCTCCTTTGTTTCTCTGTATTTGCATGTAGTTTGCCATTGTAATTCTTTGTTGTTTTTAAATAAATCTATTTTGCTAGAGAAATATCTATTTGTTTAAGGTCAACACACGCAACAAAATTTTAGACTTTTTTATGCAGAAAAGGACCTTATTATAGGCATCAGGGTAATTCACAGAATCTCTGGGAGGACCAGGCTTGGAGTCTACACAGCCAGGAAGAATTTCACTGCAGAAGTGGTCCAGTAGACCATGGTGGAGTCTGAGCCATGTGCTAGGGAAGCTGGGGAATACTGCTTGGTATTCATATGTTGAAGCCCTAACATCATGTGATATTTGGAGGTGGTGCCTTTGGAGAAAATTAGGTTTAGATAAGATCATGAGGGTGGAATCCTCATGATGAGATTAGAGTCCTTATAAGAGGAGCGCTAGCTTTCTCTCTCTACCAAGTAAGGAACATATCAAGAAAATATCTATCTGCAAGCCAGGAAGAGGGGTCTTACCAGGAACTGAATCAGCAGGCACCTTGGACTTCCCAGCCTCCAGAACTGGGAGAAATAAATGTCTGTTGTTTAAGATACCGGTTTATAGTATTTTGTTATGGCATCCCAAGAAGACTAATATAACGCCCAAAGAATGACAGGTGGCATTTTGCCACCATGAGGAAGCTGGCTTGGAATAAATCTGCGCCACAGACAGAAACCAAGTCCTACATATGACACCATCAGAGCACTGAATGCAGGCTTCTCTGACATGTACTCTGTCTTGACACCATTGTTGCATGATATGATAAATTCCCCCCCCCTTTTTTTGTTGATTTAGCTTGTGTTTTCTGTCACTTGCTGAGTAAAAAGCATCTGCTGAGTGGTAAAAGGAAGATGAAGGGTCTCAATCTCGGAGAAAGGGAGAAAAGCTTAGAGTAGACCATTGACCTCATGGTGTATTAGTCAGGACTTTGGGTGCAAGTGACAGACACATCTTGAATTAATTCAAGCCCAAAAGGGGAAATTAATGACTTGGGGTTATTTACTTAATAAATATCTATTGAGTACCTACTATATATTAGGCACTCTTCTAAGCACTGGAGATACTGATGAACTCAAAACAGACAAAATGTCTTAATGCAGCTTACACGAGCAAGTAAGTAAAATATATAGTATGTCAGATGGTAATAAGTGCTATAGAGAAAAAGCAGGGAAGATTGGAAATTGCTGGAGAAAGTAGTGCAATTTTACATAGATTATAAGGGGAAGCCTCATTCAAAAGGTAACATTTGAATAAGGACCTGTGGGGGAGAAGGGAAGGAGGAATATTCAAGTTGAAATTTTTTCTTGGTAGACTCAGCCTGGGGGCGGGGCGGGGAAGAGCAAGTGTAAAGTTCTGGGGCTGGGGGCGGAGGGGCGGGGGTGACCCCTCAGAGGAACAGTGAGGAGGAGGCCAGTGTGGCTTCGGGAGGACCAGTGAAGAGAAGGGAAGGAAGCGGTGAGATCAAAATAGTACCAGGGCTCTGATCTTCATTTGTTGAATATTTTATCTAGTGGCAAAATCACATGCCATCTTCTCAAGGGGAGGGACTCTCAAACCTGTAGGGAGCAGGAGAAAGAGAACAGAGTGGCAAAGGCACAGAAAAGCACAGTTAGTTGCTCTAGGCAGTTCATCTGCTAGGTCTGTGAGCCGAGGACGATGTAATGGACCATTCTCGTTCTGCTGAGAATTCCGGTTTCATCCTTCCAGATTAACTAGATGCGGTTCAGTCCTGATAGTCCAAGCAGGATATACTATCTTCATGCAAAGAACCTCTCTTAGGAATCCCAAGTCTGGTTCCTACCTGATGTGTTTGCCAGGCAAGAATTGTGGGCGTGACGACTTTGGGCGGAGAGTCTGAGCCTGGCTCCAAGAAGACTCCGGCATTTCAAGACCTTCATCTTTAAGATCCGCCCCCTCAACTTTTCGAAAGGGCGGGGCGACGGGAGCAGCTGTCACCTCCTTCTCTCCACCCCGCTGGCTCTCACGTGTGCCTGGCTATTCAATAACAGCTCTTCTTTCGGGACTTCCTGGTCGCTGCAACCAATCATAGCGTTGTTCCCGTCCTTGCCATTGTCAGCCCGCTGCCAATCGGCGCACCTCTACCAACGCCCCTTAAAGGCGCCGCCTACGCCTCTCGAGCTGCGGCGAACCAGTTCCTCGGTTCCTGTCCTCAACTGCAGTATGGAGATGTCCCGGGGGCGGCCTGGGCCGGAGGCGGACCTTTTGGCTCTAAGGGGTCAGCAAGCTGTGATCTTCGGCGGCGGGCAGGGCCGAACGCCGTCTGAGCCGTCCTCAGGCCTCCGTGTGTCGGAGGAGGAAGAGGCCGAGAACGTTGGGGGCGCGAGCCGCCACCCCAGGGAGTCTCCGAACACTTCGAGCTCCAGCGTCGTCCACCCGTCGGAACGAGAGACTGTAGAGAACGAGCCCAGCCGCGCAGGGACACCGTCTGGTGCGGGGAGCCGCCGGGGGGCGCCGGGTCCCAAGCACACCCAACACGGGTCCTCCCTGCGCAAGGACCCCGAGCCTCCCGAGGACAAGCCAGCATCTGAAAGCGTCCGTCGAGGCAGCCGGGAAGGCAGCGGGATGGATATTGAGCAGGAGGTGGAAGATGAGGAGGAGGCGGCAGTGGCTGGCAGGGCTGGCCGCTCGTTCTCCAGCCGCCTTCAGGACAGCCGCAGTCTGGACGGGCTGAGCGGGGCGTGCGGCGGCTCTGGGTCCGCAGGGAGTGCGGAGTCTGGCACGGGTGGTGGGCGTCGTGCCACCATCTCCAGTCCCCTGGAGCTCGAGGGCACGGTGAGCCGCCATGGAGACCTCACCCACTTTGTTGCCAACAACCTGCAACTCAAGATCCGTCTGAGCGGAACCCCTCAACCACCGCCCCCTGCCCCACCCTGTTCAGCGCCTGCCCCCACTCCCGCCATTCCCCCGATCGACCCCGACGTGCTGCGGGACCTGGAGCGGCTAAGTCGGGAGCTGGGCGGCAGGGTGGACCGTCTGCTTCGCGGGCTGGGTGGCGCGGTGCAGGAGCTGACCGCGCTGAGCGTGGGCTGTATCCAGACCTACCGCGACGCCGTGGACTCCCTAGGCGAAGCCGTGGACATGAGCATCAAGGGCATGTACACCCTGCTGGCACGCTGCGAGGAGCTGGAGCGGGCTCTGCAGCCGGTGCAGGGGCTCGCGCGCCAAGTCCGGGATATCCGACGTACCCTGGAGGTGTTGGAGGCCCTGTGCAAGTGACCAGGAGGGCAGGACAGGCCAGGCCAGGCCAGGCCAGAGCCCAGCAGGAGCCTAAGGACTCTTCAAGGAGCCCTGATGGGAACTACCCGCCGAGGAGAGGCCTATATATTAGAGGCTCTTTCAAATGCATTTAGGAGGTCTGTGACCACTTCCTTGGCCTTATGCAGGTGTATATGGGGGAAGTTCTAAAGTCTCTCCTGGTGGGAAGGGATGATGCTCTGCTTCTATTCGGTTGGCCATCCGTAGCTACCTTGTTCTCCCCAACTCTCTTTCCTAGCTAAAGCACCGTCCCTGGGAACTCAGGGCTTCAAGTCTTGGCTTGGGAGACCTGACTGCCATCTGTGATCAAGAAAGGAGAACAGAGGAGGCCCCAGTCCCTCACTGTGGCCACCTTGACTCCAGTAGCCACATCTCAGGTGCCAGGCACTGTGGGAGCTTGTGTGGCCCTTGGCGGCACACCATGCAGACAAGGATGCACACCTGCAGAAAGATAACCTGCTTCTGCCCTCTGGCCCCCTACCATCCCACTTCTTCAGCCAGAACCAGGGTGAAGCTAGAAG
Organism: Eidolon dupreanum; assembly: GCA_028627145.1. NCBI lineage: Eukaryota > Metazoa > Chordata > Mammalia > Chiroptera > Pteropodidae > Eidolon > Eidolon dupreanum. Next base: position 68,685,726 of record CM053506.1, read on the forward strand.
GAATGCATTGCATGGTAGACGGAGTGAGTTGGAAGGGGTCTCACTGCTCTCAGGATTCAGTAGAATTGTTGCTGGTTTTGAAGCCTACCTGTTGTGGAGTGTTCTAATCAGTTTTGGCTTTCTGAGTTTTTGTGGAATTAAAGCTGCTGCTGCTGCTGCTAAGGCTGAGGCTCTGTCTGTGTGGCGTCACAGGGATTGATGAGCCAAAGGAATGGGAATAAGCGTTTGTCTTTTTCATGAAGCTCCCTTGGGGTTGATGGTGGGGAGCTGGGTTGGGGATCCAGTTACATAGGGACGGATATGGTTCCTGCTCTTAGGCAGCAGGTCTGAGGGGAAAAGCAGAACACAGATATGGGCTCAGAGATTCAGTAAAAGCAAAACCAGAAACAAGGTACTCCAGAAGAGAAAGAGAAGGGATTGTGTTCAGATCCTGAAGGGGACAGACAGGGACTGGGCAAAGTGGACATCTCCGCTGTGGAGGAAGATGGGAAACACTTGTTAGCTCAATTCCTGGCCCCATTTCCTATACTGCACTGTCAGTGCCATATGTGTGGTTTGAGACACCCTTTGTTTCAACCCCCAGCAGCTGTTTATATATAGTTCACATACAAGTTCTAGCATTTGACCCTGTTATGGTCAAAAGATTTAGAAAAAGATTACAGAAAGAACATCAGTTTTCTTGAAACTTTTTCCTCTCCTTCAAAATACTAGCGCTTTAGACTGAATTTAAGCACATTTCTCTTTTTTATGGGAAGAGTTCCGGGATTGGAAAAGGTACTCCACAAGCCTTTCCTGGTAAAAGAACACAAATATTTAAAAGGAGGTCCACACCACTGGCCCGTACGGGGATCGAACCCGCGACCTTGGCGTTATTAGCACCACGCTCTAACCAACTGAGCTAACCGGCCAGCTTACTTCGAGTTTTAAATAAAAATTTATGTAGAGTTCACTGTACTGATTAGTTCCTTCTTTTGAAAGACTGTATATGATTGTTTTAGAAAGCATGAACGGAATACGAAAACTGAATCACTGAACAGCCACGCAACAAAGCTGACAAGCACAAATAGTGTAACTATGGCGTTTGGCGGCAGGCCAAGAAGCAAATCAAGTGCTCAAGACTGACATATACGTAGCGTTCAAGAACACAAACAGAAATGAAAAACATTACCTGATAGCTCCCAGTGGATTCCTGGAGACAAGATGAATGGACTTGTGGGAAATTATTTAGGCCGGATGTCCAGAGACTCTTATCTCGCAAGGTCTTTGCACAACCAATGAGAACTCAAGGAGGAACCGCTAATTTCAAAACTAGGGTCTCCTACTTATTAGGCAGGCGCTTTAACCGAGGCAAGGAGCCTAAGGTAGGAAATGTTTGCACCATTTCCCTGGTCAGGAGAGCCCTTTGGCAGGTTAGTAAATCTGCACGGCTGTTTTATAACCAGTACTGTAAAAACTAGTAGAAAGATATGGAAACCACTACCACAGGTGAGAGAGAACGAAAGGGTGATGCAGAAATTTAGTGCGGGTAGGTAATGGTTCAGAGAAGAGAGTCTTACTTTGGGATTACAAAAATCCTAACGGAGGTAGCGGGGAATACAGACCGACGAGGATGGGATTCGAACCCACGCGTGCAGAGCACAATGGATTAGCAGTCCATCGCCTTAACCACTCGGCCACCTCGTCCCTACCACTCACAATTTAAGACACGATCTCTGTAGTCTCAATTCATACTCTTCTGTAAGACTGGGCTCAGCCATGTCTCAAAGGAAACTCATTCCTTAAGATCCTCCTGCCCAGCACTACGAAGACAACTCTCGGGGCGCTGGCTGACCGAGCGAACTCCTCGCCAGTGCGAGCGCCCGACCTTTCTTGTTCTGAGTTGAGCGTGCGCCAGTCTTCAGGAGCCCCGCAATAGGCCCAGATCTACGGTATCCGATCGGCTGCAATGGCCACCGCAGGATTGTTGGACTCCCACGCGTGGGCGCAGGACTTCGAGCCAGTAGCGCTCTCCCTCCGGTGCCTACAAGATGCTTCTTTTTCTACCTTGGCGCTCGAGCTCGAGTATAATTGAAAATAAGGAGAATAAATAAAGTCCACTGAAGTCACCAAAAAGGAAAGGTTGCCTTGACCCCGACGTGATTTGAACACGCAACCTTCTGATCTGGAGTCAGACGCGCTACCGTTGCGCCACGAGGTCAGCCGGCCAACGTGGTGGTCAGGTCCACTCATGACCACTTGGTGGCTACACCTACCTGACTTTACAGTGCGGTGCATGCGCTCTCCCACCCTCCTCGCAAGACTAGCAGGGCTCACCGCACACAGGCTGGGCGGTGGTTTTGCGGGCTCTCCGCCCAGTTGTCTCCACCGGCGTCCTTTTAATGACCAAGTGACCCAGAGCTGGTTACTTGGGAGACTAGAGCTCACAGCCCAACAAAGTCGGACTTGGTGCAAAAACGGATGGAAGGCCAAACGTGATGGAGCCGTGCCAGAGGCCAAGGAACCTGAACGCGTGAGAGATTAGCTCCTCCCGCGGTACGATCTTCCCTGGCTGCATGTTACAGTCGCCTGCGGAGCTTTCCAAATAGCCACGCACAAGCCACAGGTTCGGAGAGTCTAATATAAAAGTTCAGGGTAGAGCACCAGGATCGGTAATTTTGTCACTTTTTACAATTTTGAGGAATAATTCACATACAATGAAATGCATAGATCTTAAGTGTATATTTTGATGAGTTCTGACAAATCCAACCCACAGCCTTTTCAAAATATAGAACATTTCCTTCACCCCGGAAAGTTCTTTTATGTTCCTTCCCAATAGATCCCCGCCCTTCCCTTCCTAGGGGAAACCACTATTCCGATTTTGATCACCATAAACATCAGTATTTTTTGAAGTTCCCCAGGTGAGACAGAGCGGGAACCTCTAAAGAGCGATGCCAGGAGCTGGCAGAGAGACCACCCCACCCCACCCACTCCTTTGCTTCTTGAAGGTTAAGAGGAGTTCAACAGGCCAGTATGGCGAATGAGGCCATGCTGTATCTCACTCTTTCCCTTCCTAGCCAAACGTCTGAACTTACAGCACAGAGGCTCTCCCGAAAGATATCAAGGACCACAGAGATGTCAAAGCCCTCGGCCATTTCTCAGGCCTGATCTTCATTGATTCAGACAATATTTTCTTTAAGAGCTTACTCCTTTGGTCGTCATGTCACTATCTGCTGGTCTTCCCCTAGCTGTTACTTACCTCCCCAACCACGCCACACACACAGTCTCTTTTTCTGTCCTTTTCCTCAAAGTTCTGTCTTCTCTCCTCACTCACCTTCCCTGGAGTAAGCTATCACCTGTGTGCTGAGGACTCCCACCTCCCGGAGTTCAGATGACCAGTGCCTGCTGCATAGCTCTACTTGACCCTGTCATTCTTCCTTCCAAGTCTTTCTGCACTCCCAGTGATTGGCCTTAACTCTTCCCTCTCCTTCACTGCCCATTTCCAGTTACCAAGTCCTGTCAATTACATTTCCTTCACAATTTTTCCCTTTGCCCAAATTCCCATTCCCATTGCTATCCCCTAAGTCTCTCTCACTGGCTTATTGTAACAAACCCCTCTGATCTCTCTGCCCTCAGAATAGTTGAAGAGAATCATCTTTTAAAAATGTGAACATGATCCCATCATACTGTGGCTTAAAATCAGGATTAAGTCTTAATTTACTGTCTGGGGCCCCCAGGGCCAAGTATTCCTTAAGCATGTGGACTCTAGAACCAGGTTGCCGGGGTTCCCATGCAGGCTTTGCTACTTATTAGCTGTGTAACTTGGGCTAGTTATTGAACCACCTTGTGTCTCAATGTCCCTATCTGTAAAATAGTAGAGATTATAATAGATCACTATTACTTTATTTACTATAGATAAAATGCTCAGAGCCTGGATGGTAATAATCACACGATTATTATGGTGGTTATGATTATTAACATCTGTTCCTTGCCTGCTTCTTCAGCCACTGCCTTGTCATTTCCCGTGTACAACCATCCCGACTCATTTATAGTTGCCTAAACTCATCTCGGTACCAACTGTCTCTGTGCCAGTGTCCTTGTAGTAGCATTGCTTGATGGTCTTCCTAATCCTTCCCTACCTGGCTGACCCTTACATACCCCTCAACACTCAATTCAGAAGCTTCCTCCTCCCCACTTCCCTGTCTATCTGGGGGAAGAGGCCCTGCCTGTGTCTCCTCCAAGGTAACACTTAAAATACTACCTTTTAATTGTTCCTTAGTGGTTTACCCCATTACACTCTAAGTTACTCAAGAGTAGAAAATATGTATTCCTAGCACCCAGTACAATTCCCAGAATATAGGATGTATTCAATAGGTGTTTGTGAAATTAATGAGGGATAGCTTTAGTAAAAGTATTATCATGGGCAAGAGCCTAGCTTATAGAGGAAGGAGACATGCCTGGGTAGCTGAAGAGCATGGAATGATGTGGAAAATTTTGCTAGAACGGGTAGTTTGGTCAATGAATATGGTATCAAGGAATGTGGACTTGATCTCTAGGCTCAGAGAGGTTATGCAGCAAGTGTGAAGTATGATCAGCCCAGTGTCATCATTCATAGTACTCTCTGTTGGTTAAATCTCCTCCATTCATCTCAATAGTTTCCAAATTTTAGAAACCAAAAAATTATTCCGTCCAGAGCTGCATTGCTCACTAGGGTGGTGGCTATTCAATATGGGACTATTCAAATTAAATTAAAGTTTAAAAATTCAGTTTTTAATCCCACTAGCCACATTTCAAGCACTCAATAGCTATATGAAGCTAGCTGGTGACCATACTGGACAGAGAGAATATGAAATATTTTCATCATCATAGGAAGTTCTGTTGAGCAGCACTGATCCAGAGCCTGAAAGCTTGTGGCCTGAGGCCTGTATGCTATTATCATAAGGGGTTTTTTTTTCTTCTCATTTTTTTCATTTTTAAGTAGAATACTAATATTTATAATTGGAATAAGAATCTGGATTTATGGTCTCTCTTTTAAAAAACATACACACATACAGGAGTCCTGCAACACTGGATTTTGATTCCCTCAAGACAATTTACTGAAGCTGAGTAGCTGCTGCACCACTCCACTCCCCGACTCCCCTCAACTCCTACAGACTTGAGAGAGGGCATGGGCTCTCCTGAGTTTTGTTTTGTACCCCCTCACTTCACCCCGCACCTCAAGGAACCTCATTTATATGTTGCATTCATTTGTTGTGATCTAGTAGAAGAGACAATACTAAATGAGTAAAGTAATAAACCAAATGTTTACAGATTATAATGAGGACTAGTGAGAGGTCATAGACTGGTGTGAAGAGATCATATTCTTCTCAAGTCAGCCTGAGTTTGAAGCCTGGTGTCATCAATTATAGGATCTGTGACCTGGGGCAGGTAAATATGTTGCTCTGTGCTTCAGTTTCCTTATCTGTGTCTCAATACCACTGAATTGTATACTTTAAATGATTAATTTTATGTTATATAAATTTCACATAGAAAAGATAAGCAACACTAATGAGCCAACTTGAAGAGGTTCTCACTGGTCAAAACAGACACTTTGAGCATCTAAAAGAATAACAACTGCAATTAACCAAAACATACAAAAGATGACAAAAATAACATGTTCATAATGATACTAAAAACAACTAATATGTCACTTTTGGAGGGTGCTAGGGAACAAACCCATTATACTGAAAACTGGTAAATAATGGCGGCAATGAGGGAATTATACATTTATCCAGTCTTTCCCTTATGACCTGTAAACAACAAGTTGATGCAGGCACATTCTTATTATAGGAGAATCCAACTGATAAATATAGGAGGAATGATAGAATTAGGACATCCACATTTTGCAACCTTTCATGAAATAATGGAGATAGGCAGTGATGATTAATTAAACCAATAGGTAAAAAAGTGATGCAGAACTTTATAATGGCTGCCTCAGTCTGAACCCACTGCTCAGATTTTACAATAGTAAAAGAGAGACAAATAGGCATTGAACCCTCTAGCTGTGATGGAATAAGAACTACAAGACACCACCCATGATGTATTTTTCCCAGAAAATTGAATGTGAGACAGGGCATAGAGGAACATGTTAAATGACTCAACCAGAACATAGCCCATAAACAGCCCAGTGTCTTCAACAGATAAATTGCAAGAAAATAAGGAAGAAGGAGGAGGGAGGAAGAAGAATTTAATATTAAAAGAGACTTAATAGACACATTTACCAAATATGATGTGTGGACTTTACTTTGACCTCGATTCAAAGAAACTGTAAAAAAAATGTTATGAGTGGGCGATTTGAATTGTTTGGTGATGTCTAGGATTTACTTCAAAATAAACTAGTAGGGCTGAGAGGGAGAGTATAGAGGAAGCAAGGTTGGACATGTGTTGGTAATTGTTGGAGCGTAATGGTAGGCTTAGGGGATCATTATACTATTTAAAATTTTTTTACATATGTTTTAAGTTTTCCATGATAAAAAAAAAAAATTTCTAAGTTGTTTTTATGACCAGTTCAAATGTTAGGACATGTGGATTCCAGCCCTAGAGTGAGTGAAGGACAATTGGTCACCAGCAGTACCTCCTATGACCACAGGCTGGCTCCAAAACTCAATGTTTTTGAGACTTCTCTACCACAGGCTTCTGTGAACCAAGGTCATGGAAAATGACAGGACAGAACTAAATGCCTGCTCACTATTTATTAATTCATAGTGTAAAATGTGACTACCCAATTCTTACTCTCTAGCTGGTCCCCCAGGCAGGAAACCTGCTATAACCAGAATGCCCCAAACTTCCAGCTCCTGGAGCCCAAATTCTGTTATCCGCAACCCCTCCATTTTTCTCGCTCACCCACAGCCCCATGTTCAGACCTTTTTATCTTCTAAGGATTTCTTGTTTCCTTCCACTTTACTCTGCCTTCCTGAATACTCCCTGGTTCCATCTCATCCTGTCCTTCCTGGACAACACTATGGCTTCTTCACTAGCCTTCTGCTTAAAATCTTAAAATTTGTTTTCAATGTTGCAGCCAAAGTCATCTTCTAGGAGTCCCCAATCCTCACACCACGAACCGTTACTGGGCCATGGCCTGTTAGGAACCGGGCCGCACAGCAGGAGGTGAGTGGCGGGCTAGTGAGCAAAGCTTCATTTTTATCTGCAGGCTTTCCCCAGCACTAACATCACCACCTCAGCTCCACCTCAGATCATTAGGCATTAGAATATCATAGGAGCACGAACCCTATTGTGAACTGTGCATGCAAAGGATCTAGATTGCATACTCCTTATGAGAATCCAATGCCTGATGATCTGAGGTGAAGCTGAAGCCGTGCTGCAAATTACAGGTTAACACTAGCAGAGAGCTTTGACTGCACAGAGACCATAATAAATCAATTGCTTGCAGACTCATATCAAAACCTTATCAGTGAGACCAAGCACCCTTCATTAAAAGACAAGCCTTTGGAGTTTTTCAAAAGAAAAAAACGTGAACACGAAGAACAGAAGCAATTATTGAAGGCCACCACTTCATCAAATGTGTCTGCATTAACAGCATCATTCTTAGTGGCTAACAACATTGCTAAAGCTAAGAAGCCCTTTACTATTGGAGAAAAGTTGATCCTGCCTGCTGCTAAGGACATTTGTCATGAACATTTAGGAGAGGCTGAAGTTCAAATACTCCTCTCAGCTAGCACCATAACTAGATGAATTGATGAAATAGAAGAAGATTTTGAGGCACAATTGTTAGGACGAATGAGTAAGCATGGTACGCAATCCAGGTTGATGAGTCTACCGATGTTGACAACAAGGCAACAATGCTTATTTTTGTGCAATATATTTTTCAGGAGGATGTGCATGAGGATATGTTATGTGCAACACCACAGTAGAACTATCCAAGTCTTTGATTACATATCAAGAAAACGGAATTGGTCATTTTGTGTCAGTATATGCACAGACGGAGTGGCTGCCATTACTGGAAGACTTTCTGGTTTCACTATTTGGATCAAAAAAGTCGTTTCTGAAAGTCAGTCTACATACTATGTCATCCGTAGAGAAATGATGGCTAGCTGAAAAATGTCACCTGAACTTAACATTTTGCAGGATGTGATTAAAATTATCAACCACATTAAAGCCCTTAACACACATCTATTTGTGTAGCTCTCTGAGGAGATGGATGCAGAGCACACACATCTTCTCTTATACACAGAAGTGAGATAGCTTTCTAAGGTAGATCACTGGCCAGAGATTTGTTTGTTTGTTTGTTTGTTTTTAGGCAAGGCAACTTTTGGTTGATCTCACAGATTGCAAGGAACTTGTCAGCTTACAATCCCTTATTTTTTATTTTTACGCCTACAGCACCTGGTCTTCCTAGGTGATCTCCCATCAAAGTACTAACCAGGCCCAACCCTGCAGTTTTTGAGTTATGATAGCCATTCCAGAGATTTCTTTTACAAAAAGAGTCACCACTGGCAGCACATTTCAGTGACACAGAATAGGTTGCAAAACTTGCTTACTTGTGTGACATATTCAACCTGCTTAACCAACTCAATCTTTCACTTCAGGGGAGAATGACAACTGTGTTCAAGTTGGCAGATGTTGTAAGAGATGCCTGCAGTCCTGGCAGGATGCCTGGTGCTTGAAGCAACAAGGTCATCAGAAGCAGGTGTGGACTTGCACACAAGGACACACTGCAGGGAGGGCGCACAAGCCTGACCAATTCTGGGACTTCTTGCTCTAGGGACGAGGATGGGAAAAAGATACTTGAGAAAATTTAGCTGAAAACATGGTGGTGGCCTTGAGGCTGAGTCTGGGAATTGGCTGTAGTTTGTAATTACTAACCTGATAGTAACTAATAATAAATTACATGGCCAGCTTTGTAAGAGAGAATAAAAAGCCATGGAGACAGGGGTGGGGGATGCTAGCATTGCCATTTCTTGCCATTCATCCCTTCTCCCTTATCCTTGTTAGTAAAAGCATTTCCAGACTCCGACTCTTCTTCCTGTCTCCGCGATAGGCAGATAAAGTGGCTGCATTCAAAGCCAGATTGGAATTATGGGTGCAATGAGTGAACATTGAGATTTTTGACGTTTCAAACATTAGCAGAGATTTTGAAAGAGACTGAGCCAGGGCCTTCTTTCTTCCAGCTGGTGAATGATCACCTATCTCAGCCTTCAAGAGTTTGAACATTACTTCCCAACCACAAAAGACCCCCGAACTGGGAAGGAATGGATCTACGACCTATTTGTGAATAAACCAGGTGAATCAACTTTGTCCATGCTAGAAGAGGATCAACTGCTTGAGATGGCAAATGACGGTGGCCTTAAAAATATGTTTAAGACAACTTCAAATCTCTATACATTCTGGATTAAAGTGAAGGCAGAATAGCCTGAGATTGCCACAAAAGCACTGACAAGCCTGCTTCCATTTCCAACGTCCTATCTTTGTGAAGCGGGGGTTTCTGCAGTGACAGCAGCCAAAACTAGATGACGGAGTAGACTGGACCTAGCAACACAGCTAGGGTGTCACTGTCTCCCATCATTCCCGGATGGGACCATCTAGTTACAGGAAAACAAGTTCCCATTGATTCTGCATTAAGGTGAGTTGTATAATTATTTCATTATATATTACAATATAATAATAATAGAAATAAAGTGTACAATAAATGTAATGCACTTGAATCATTCTGAAAACACCCACTTCCCCACCCCCCACCCCAGTCTATGGAAAGTTTGTCTTCCACAAAACCAGTCCCTGGTACCAAAAAGGCTGGGGACCGTTGTTCTAGGATATAAATCTGACCATGTCCCTCCCCACAACTGCAAGGCCTTACATGATTTGACTCTTGTCTATATATCCCACCTCACCTTGATCTTTTCTCTCTCTTCCATTGCCATACTGCAGACATATTTAGCTTCTGTTCTGTTCAACAAGCATACCAGGCTTGTTCCTACCTAAAGACTTTTGCACTTGCTGTTCCTCCACCTAGAATGCTCTTCTCCCAAATTTTCACAATTGACTCCTCTTCATTCTCTTTATTCCGGGGACCTCACTTTGCAAAAGCAGGACCCAGTCTTTCCTCACTTTCCCTATATAACAGTGCTTCCTTTGTGTGTGAACAGTCAAGACTCGATAAACTGTTTTTGGGGAAATTTGGCTCTGAAGGCCTGGGCTTTCTATTCTCAGGAGAAAAGGCATGTGTGTAAGTTATAGGAAGAAAGAAGAAAAGGATGGGCAGCCTTCAGTCCTTGAATCTTGTCTATGTGCTAAGAATGTTTCTGCTTACTGTGCTGTAATTTCCCTGTTGGAGAGTCAGGAATCCCACCTCTCATTGTACTTTAGCTATCATCACTGTTACTCATTTTAAGGATCTCATAGTGATGAGGTTCACCTCAAGGGAGAGAAGCATTTGGGTCCACTATACTTGATGAGGTTGCCTGTCTGGCCTGAGATGGGGGAAGTTTGAAAATATTTTCAGAACTTTGAAATGGTTCAGCAATTAAAAGAGAGAAACTCCCCTACTCACCTGAGCCCTGAGAAACCAGTGTGGGTAATATTTGATTATAACCCAATATTTTCCAAGTAGAAAATAAAGAACCTTACCCTTTATAAAAATAATTCCTCTGGAAAGTCTAAATGGTTGCAGTTTTTGTGTGTTTTGGAGATCTCATTGTCTCCATTATGAGGAAAAGGCTGTGCTGTCCTCCAAAGAGATGGTTTTATCTGAAAATGTCATTACATGGTTTCAATATATAGTAGTCCAACATTTAGGGATCTTCAATCCTAGAAATCATTCCTTCATTTTATAAAGCAACTTAATGTCTCAATGATAATACTGGATAAGATCTAGAAGGAAAATTTTAAAAGGGCTTATCATATAAAACTGTATTTTTAAATAATTTTACTTATAGAAGAAAAGTTGCAAAAATACAAAGAATTCTCATGTACCTTCTTCAAGGCCATGTTTGCTTTATCAGTCTATCTCTACAGACACACATTTTTTATAAACCAGTTAAAAGTAAATTGCAGCCATACTACTTTATCCCTAAACACTTTAGTATTTTCTAACAAGGACATCCTCTTCCATAAAGGCAGTAGAATTATAAAAAATCAGGAAATTAACACTTACTACTATTTTAGCTAGAGATCTTATTCAAATTTTGTCAGTTGTTCCAGTAATGTCCTTTATAATAAAAGAAATAAAGTTGTTTTTTGTTTTCTGATCCAGGATTCATTAGAATAATACATTAAAAATGTCACGTTAAATTTGTCATTTCTCTTTAGTCTCCCTTATCTGGAACTGTTCCTGTCTTTTCTTTCATGACCCGTGGAAACATCTTTTGACTATCTCTTTGAGTTTTGAATTTTTTCACCCACTGGTTTAGAAAAAGGAACTCCATTTATTATACTTGGATCCTGGAAGAGAGAAATGGGTTTCCTCTCAATTTTTACCACATTTCCTAACACAAAGGTTAACATATGATCCATTTTCAAAGAGCTTTTCCCTTATCAATATTGTTTCCCTTTTAAAAATTTATTTATAGCCCATATTACCGTGCAGATTTATTATCTGTTTGCATGTTTGTTGTCTATCTCCCTAACTAGAATATAAACTCCATGAAGGTAGATATTTCTTGTCTTGCTCCTCAAGAACAGGAGCCCAGCTCAGTGTCTGGCACTTTACTAGCTGGTCAATGAATATTTGTTCAATGAATAAATAAATCAGAAATGCCTCTTAGACTCGTAGTTCAGACAGGCTTAAAAGCACGGAGATAGGGAGTGAGGAGAGAGCTGGTTCTTCTGGGAAGTAGGCAGCGAGGTCCCCGTGAGGATGGAACTGGACTCTAAGCAATAATCGCAGAACTTTCTGTTCTTCAGGGATCCCCTTGGGATTCAAAGGTCATTTAAGTCGCTGATAGTAAGAAGTTCTTGGACCGTGGCTGGGCAAAGTCAGATGTCCACACCTTGAAGAGATAAGGAAATCGGAGCAGAGTCTGCGTCGCCGTCCGCTCCTTGCCTCCCAGGGACGCCGGGTACCATTTCTTTCCTCCACTCCTGGTTTTCCAGGCCCGCGTGGTCCACTCCCTTCCCAAAACAAGCCTCTCATCCACATCCTAGTTCGAGAGAGCTGGCCATTTCCTGCACTTTGCAAATCCCTCACCAAACTGAACAGAGTTATCTGGGCAGTCGGGTTGGGCAGAACCAGAATCAAGGAAGGCTCAGGTCTGTGGTCCTCGAACAACCAGGGGTTCCGTGACAATAAGTAACAGCTGGACAATCTAGGGACATCCATCTCTCCACGTTCGGTTCCCTTCGTCTCCTCTGACCTAGGGCAGTGGGAAGTTAGAGAGACGCGGAGGGAAGGGGAGAGACCGTGTATGCCTTGGGCATGACGGTGCCCTATGCCCGGGGAGGTGGTGACAGCGGTCTGTGGCAAGCAACTCTTACGCGGAGGGAAGTATCCTGGGAAACGTAACGCGGGATGCGGCCCGCTCCCGGCGTGGACAAGCGGGAGGAAGGGGTGTTCCCAGGTTAGGACAGGGCGGATTTCCGTTCGCCGGCCCGAAGAGCGCAGATTCTGCGGCGCCGAGCCCCGTCACACCGTACAGTCTCAGATGCCGACAGACAACTCTGCTGCGCGAGGGGAGGTAGCTACAGTTAGGAATCCTGCTGGGACCACCCCTAGCGGACCAGAAACTGGAGTTCACCAGGTGGCCCCTCGCGGCACGAGAACTTCCTGCGATCGCGAGATTTTCAGGGATCAGGTTCCAGCGCCCGCTTACGCGGTTGCTAAGGCAACTGGGCGGTGCCAGTGCGAGCGGGAAAGGCGTACGTCGAATTTTTGTTTGCTAGCCTGGGAGACTTCAGTAGTGGCCATCCCTGAGCTTCTAGCCCTAGAGACCACGGCTTCTGCTCCAGGAGGTGCCCCTATCCCTGGGAGCCATGGGCTGGATCACGGGACTCGTGCCCTCTCGCTTCCTGACGCTCCTGGCGCATCTGGTGGTCGTCATCACCTTATTCTGGTCCCGGGTAAGACCCTCCCGCCTCCATTCCCACCTAGGGGTAGTTCCCACCCAACCCCGCTTCTCCCCCACGGCCTGACCCGGTTGGGTCCTCCCATCCCCCGCCGCCCACCCATTTCACTTCTCTTTCTTTGTGACCTGCTCTCCAGGACAGCAACGTCCATGCCTGCCTTCCTCTCACGTTCACCCGCCAGGAATATGAGAAACAGGACATCCAGTGAGCACTTGGGGCCGGGTGGTCAGAATTAAGTAGTAGTGGGAATGGAGGGGTCTTAGAAGAAGTCCAGAAGGCCTGAGCCAATCCCCTTCCTCTCTGCAGGCTGGTGATAGCACTCTCTGTCACCCTGGGCCTCTTTGCAGTGGAGCTGGCCGGTTTCTTCTCAGGAGTTTCCATGTTCAACAGTACCCAGAGCCTCATCTGTATCCTTTCTTCCTGCGTACTTTTCCTACAGAGCCTATTTCCATCATGACTCCCTTCAGTCACCTGACTAGCCCTTTTTGGAACAATAGTGTCTGCCCTAGCAGGCAAACAGTTCTCTCTAGTTGAGAGAACTTCTTAGATAATGCAGAAAATTTAATACAGTCTGCAATCATTTGTTAAGCCCCAGCTAAGGAGATCCCAAAATGGTATAAAACACAGTTTTCTCTCTTGAGGAAGAAACTGTAATTCAGTGTGATAAACACTGTGCTATCAGAGTGTGTAAAAATATAAAGCATAATGGGACTCAGAAGAGACAAAGTGAGGAAGATGGATCAGGGAAAGCTCTTGACAATGGAATTGTGGACCAGGAGGATCAGGGCACTGGAGAATGATTCTAGTGAGTGTATCAAGTCACTGTGAGCATTCTTGTGTTGCTTGGAGTAGATAGGGAGCCTACTCCTACTCCTCATCTGAAGGGTTCAGGCTGGCCCCTAAATATTGCATGCCGGTAGCCTGAGGTCTCAGCTTTGCAGGCTCAGCTCTGGCCTCTACTCATGGCTGTCCTGAAACTCAGAAGGCAGGGATGCTGGCACCGTCCCTTTGCAATTGGCAAGGGAGCAAGAAGTGAACCTGATGTAGATGCCAGCCCCACCACTGGCCTTTTCTGGCTTATCACTACCTGTGGATCCAAAGGCTTTCCTTGACTCATGTGTGTTCTCAAGCCATTGGGGCTCACTGTAGTGCGTCTGTGGCCCTATCCTTTTTCATATTTGAGCGTTGGGAGTGCACCACGTACTGGTACATTTTTGTCTTCTGCAGGTATAGTAACATCCAATGCTTAGGCATGGGGGAGGAAGGTTTACTCTAAATCCAAAGGTTTTCCCCACCCAGCCCTTTACTCCATGTGTGAGAAATCAGATCCACTCAGCATCCTGTAGTCTTTTGAAGTTCTGCCCCACCTACACTTTGGGGTGGGGTCTCTGGTTTGGGGATTTGGATATTTTATTAAAAGGGGCCCTGAACCCACCATATTACTTTCCACAGTGCCCTCCCAGCTGTCACTGAAATGGCATTATTCGTCAGCGTCTTTGGGCTGAAAAAGAAACCTTTCTGATCACCTTAATGGGAGCGTAGGGAGGAAGGCTACTAGAGGAGCAAGGGACCTTTCACCGTTCCTGGAAGGAGGAAGGCAAAGTCTTGGACTTTCCCCCAAATCTTCATTTGGTGGAAAATTTTAGTGTTAATTATCTGTCGAGTTTGGGATTATCAGCGTTTTATTTAGTGCTTTGTAATAAAATCTATTTTAGAGTAAGATCAAGTCGTACAAAAATTTCAGGGGAGAATTGGGGTAGCCAAACTACTAGGGAAACGGGAGGCTGTTTTCCAGCCTTGCAGACTGTATCGCTTTTATATTGGTTATTACGGTAGTTGTCGGGCGGCGGGGAGTGGGCGGAGACATGTATATGAGCAATGCTAACTGTCCCGTAAACTCGTGGAGTGGAGCATTCTGGGAAGAATTAGTTGACTTACCATTTTGGCAGGCAAATGGTAAAAAGTATTTTAAAAGAGCTGCACATAAATGGAACAACAAAAATGGAAGACTCTAAGTACTTTAGGTTGTTCAGGCTAACGCGTTATAAACTCACCCTAGCTTATAGCGGAATCTTTTTCCCAGAGTTTGGAATGCCCTCGATGTTTTTATATCGTCAGGTAGGATAATCCTTACCTGTTCCTCCTCTGGAGGACAGATTGGAAAATGATGATTGGAGTTCGCATGAATCGTGATTATCGTTTCTGCGTAATCAGGGCTTGCAACACTCTGATTATTCCTATCTGATTTTCCCTGACGATCATTTTGTTGTGAGTTAAGTAAAGAATATTTGTGGAGTTTCAGCTGTATTACGATAGTGTTATTATAACTTTTCAATATATAGTTTTTTTTGTTCGATTTATTTAAGCAGGTTGTTGTTTTTTCCGGGCTGGCTTAAGTGGGGCTAAGTTTTGTAGCCAAGTTCTGGTTTCCCTATTACATGTTAATAGTAATCTTTAACTTCAAGAATTTAGGTGAGCAAAGAATGTTTTGAGTATCTGCTGTTTGCTACCCATAAAGCGATAATTAGTGTTAGTCGTACTTGGTGTTATAGGTGGTTTTTTATCCTCACCATAGCAAGAAAAGCCACCTCTCCCAGAGAGTGCCTCTCTGGTGGGTGGAGCTCCCACCAGAAACCTGACAAACCAGTTGTTCCCAGGAGAACAATACCTCCCACCTCTCCCAGCTAGCACATGAAAAGAACATATTTTAAAGAAAGTTATTAAAACACACTATTAGACATTATACACACAAAGTACAAGAGTTTAAAGTTCTAACATGTCACAGGATAAATGTTCTTGGGGTCATGTTTCCTGGTTAGCTGTATGTTGGAAAGGTTCTCTGTATACTTTTTAGGCCTATATGGTGGAACCCAGGCCTTTCTAAATAAGCTAAAGTCATCCAAGGAGATACTTTCTGGTGATGTATCCCAGATGATGCCTCACACATGTATAACCTTTCTCTGATTATATGTTTATTCTCCTGGCAGTCCTTCATCTTGAGCATTCATTCAGTACTGCTGAGCATTCGTTCAATACTTATTGAACACTTACTATAAGCAAAGCACTGTAGTAGGTACTGAGGCGAGTAGATGTGAATATGATTCATCACAGATATTATGGCTCATAGAGACAGACAAGAAACTCTGATACTACCAGAGTAATTTAATAGCAACTTGTGATAAGTGCTACAAAGGAGACTTATAGATGCTATAGAGTAGGGATTAATTTGCCCAAGGTGGCAGAAATGTTGCTTCTACAGGAGCAGTTTGAGTGGCTGAAGCAGAGAGATAGGTAGGGGAGCAGATTGTGCCAAAAGGCAAGGAAGGTGAACATTGCTGGCAGTGGTTAGGAGGCCTGATCAGGAAAGTCTGTTCTACCAATTTGTGAAAGCTGACTTTTCGTTGTACAGAAACATTGTGGATTGGTTGTTAAATACAGCTATTATCAAAAATTAAATTATGTAAATTTATAAATAAATTTTATTTTAACACAGAGGTAATAAATACTCAAAATTCATTACTTCTTGCTTATTTTACTATTACATGCTCTTCAGGTTATTTACATTTTTTTGTATCTATATGATAGAGATGCTGTGTATCTCTTCTAAACTCATTTAGTGACATGTAGTTGATAGTTTGAAATTGGCCTTGTTGGGAGTATTTACACCACAGAAATTGACAAACACAACATATCAGGCTTTGATGATTGTCTAAATTTAAGAAAGTGATAGAGAAAATGTAACTGTTGCATTGTGAATAGCACAAAAAGTCAAGGAAATATTCTCCCAGGGTTTGTAAACTATTATCAGATTTGTCCAATGCTTTCTCGTGATTAGGTTGAGATTATGCATTTGGGGCAAAAATACCAAAGAAGTCATTCAAGTCATTGAGGAACTGGAAGTTTTGTTATATCTTCATTCATTTTCTTTTGTCTTACTTGAAAATATAAATTAAAATATCAACCAGTATTCATGTTGGAACTACTCCTGTAGTCAGGATACAACTCCATTTATGAAATCATGGATACAAGAATAGAATTTACAATAAAGAATATTATATATATTATTTGTACATTTTGTATTATGTATCCTTTATATCAGCAAAATTTGTAAAAAACTTATGTACATAAATAAATGGATACTTTTTTTTTGAGAGTTGGTTGTTAAACATTTGCCAGCATGCTCCTGCCCTTAAAATCCCAAGAAACTGCTCCCTTGTTCCTAAATCCAGAGGCCACTTCTCAGACTTTAGCTTGACCTTTTTTCAGCATACATGTTGACCACTTCCCTCTTCTGAAATTTTTTCTCCGTTGGCTTATGAAAAATGGTTCTCCTCGTTTACCTCCCACTGTTCTGGCTATTCCTTCTCAGACGCATCCAATAACTAACTGAGCACCTACAATGTGTCAGTCACTGTGGACATACTACTTGGTTGTCTCCTCCTCTTGCCCCTTAAATGTAGGTGGTCACTATTGCTTCATTCACCTCTTGTCTTTAAACACCAACCACATGCTGCTGGTTTTTAGGTCTTGGCTCTCTTCTGTGAGCCCTAGCCCAGAGCAAAGACTATGGGAGCAAGCTGTAGAGCCAATCCTGGGATCAAAGTGTACCTTCTATCCTTCTTGGCTGTGTGATCTGCAACAGGTCACTTAACCTCTCTGTGCCTAAATTCCCTCATCCACACTCCATAAATAGCTACCACAAGCACTCTTTGTTTCTTGGTCAACATCAGAGGCTTTGCCAGTTAGCTGCAAAGTAGGTTTTCATTTTATTGTGAAATGAGTGGCTTGTTAATCAGCATGAACCAGTCACAAAAAGAAATGTTGCTGTTTGCACTTACACGCGGTACCAAAGGTAGTCAAATTCGTTCGGGCAGAGAGTAGTAGAGCAGAGGCTAGGGGAGGAGGGGATGGGGAATAACTGTCTAAGAGGTACAGAGTTTCAGTTTTGCAAGATGAAAAGAGTTCTGCAGATTGCTTGCACAACAGAATGAATATACTAAACACTGCTGAACTGTATACTTAAAAATGGTTAAGGTAGTAAATTTCATTATGTATTTTTTTACCTTAATTTAAAAAAAGTAAATCGATTTAAAAAATTAAAATATCAATGGGGAAAAGAGGGATTGGTCAGTAAAAGTACTCAAAGAAGCCTTGATATTTTTAACCTTTTTATTTTGAATAATTTTAGAACTACAGAAAAACTGCAAAAATGGTACAAAATTCCTGCATTAACATCTTGCATAGCTATGCTGTATTACTGAGACCAGGAAATCGGCATTGATACAATACTATTAAATAATCTACAAGTCTTATTTGAATTTTGTCAGTTTTCCAACTAATGCCCCTTTTCTGATTTAGGATCTCATCCAGGGTTTCACATTGCATTTAGTTATCATGTCTCCTTAGGCTTCTCCAGTCTGAGACAGTTTCTTAGTCTTTTTTTTTTTTTTTTTTTTTTTTTTAACCCCCGCTGACACACTTAAAAAGTATTGGTGAATTATTTTGCAGAATATCCCTCTATTTGGATTTGTTCAATATTTTCTCATGATTAGGTTGAGGTTATGCATTTTGGGTGAGAATACCACAGAAGTAGTTTGGAATGGGGAAGACATTTCTAAGTATGATAACAAAACAGAAGTCATAAAAGAATGATACATTTAAATACATATTTAAAATGTTAAAAGTGTACATGGCCTAAAAATCATTAGCAAAAATTAAAAGGTGACAGTCTAGGGAAAATATTTATAATTCATATTGCAGAGAAAGTGCTAATTTTGACATATAAAAATCTACATATCTATAAGAAAAATACCAACAACCCAATAAAAAATGTATAAAAAATTGTGTATAGATATTTTACAGAAAACAAAAAGAATTCTTATATATATGAAAAGATGCCTAACTTCCTTTACTATTAGAAAAATGCAAATCGTGTTTAACTTATATTTGTAATGACCAAAAAGTTTCATATAGTTGGAGAGGGTATGAGTTTAAGCAAACAGGCCTTATCTGTTTGCTGGTGGGAATAAAAATTGGTAACACATCCATAGAGAGCAATTTGGCAATATCCATCAAAATCAATAAAAGTCACAAATACCTAAACCCTTTGACCTAAGATTTTTGTTTCTAGGAATTAGCCCTACACATTTGCACATAGGTGAAATGGAAATTGTAGGTTGTTTTTTTTGCAGCTTTGCTTTTGTTGGCAAAAGATTGGAAACAATCTAAATGACAACAGGGAATCAGTTAAATTATGTTACAAGAAAATTGGGAAGAGGAAAAAAGCAAACTTTATACACTGTTATGGAATGATATTTAAGTTACATGACAAAAGTAAGGCACAGAACAATTCATATAATTTGCTTTCATTTGTGTGAAGAAGTGGAAAGCTATGTGCACAGAACATCTCTGAAGGAAGCACAGGGAACTGGGAGGACTCGTTGCTGAGGGGCAGAAGCTGGGTGGCCAGGAGGGTGGGAAAGAGACTTCCTACGTATGCTCTTTTGGACTTTTGGAATTAGGACCACATACATTTTATTAAAAACAAAAAACAAAAAACACTATAACATTTTAAAAGAATATGAGCTTGCAACTGCTTATGCTTCCTGTCTGGAAATGAAGCTAAGTCAGAGGCCAGCAGAGCTAGAAAAAGAGAAACACTCCTGCTGACATTCTGTGAACACCTGGATCTTGCTGCTCCAGTTATGTGAACACTCAGATTCTCCTTTTAGTTTAAATCTGTTTGAGCTGTGTTGGCAAGTGTCTTGATTACTATGTCCATCAAAGATCTTATTGTGTGTGTGTGTGTTTTTTTTAAGGTTTATTGATATATACTTGACAAACATGCTGTTTTAATTATCTCTTTTTTTGTGTGTTATTGCAGCTCCTGATGCCAGCAGAATGCCTAGCACTATAGAATGAAAGAGCCCTCATTTAACAAATGAGGGAAACAAGGCCCAAGGATAAAGCCATTTGCTTCAGGATATCATGCAAATAGGGAGAGCTGGGACTAGAACCCAAGTCTCCAGGTATCAGGCCAAATCAACTGACTTAATTACAGAAGTTTATTGAGCACCCACTACCAGCCAGTCTCTGAGCTTGGCATATGATATGGAGGGAAATGAGGAAGATGTGGCTTCTTACCAGCTACCTTATCTGGAGGGGGACTCTCCCCTGCCCAGTAGAGGAGCTTGTCAACCCTAGTGAATCTCTAATGAGTGGAGGAGAGTTGAAGAGTGAAGGTTTGGAACCATAAGACATCCTGGTCTCCTAGTCCCAGAAGACTGACCTGCCCGTGTCTTGTCCTGCCCACACAGGTCTCTGGAATGTGGCTTCCCCACTGTCACTCCCATGCTACCTTGCTTCCCAGGGGCCTTGAGGGCCACGCCTATCCTGCTGCATTGATGGGAGTTGGCTCCCTGGTCAAACTGATAGCAAGTAATTGGGGCTTCACCAGCCTAATCAGAGCTGTCTTCATAGAAACACTGGGCACACAGGTCTTGCCCAAACCTATCCTCTTCAAGCAGATATCTGGGAGTTCACCATTAGCACTCCATTTTGCAGGCTATGCTGGGCGAAAACACTCCTCATTGAGACTATAGTTCACCATCTTTCATTGCTCATTTGCCTGTCTTGTCTCTGGCACTGCTTGGTACGTGTATAGGGAGAATCATACAGATTAAAGAGGCACCACTCTATGTATATATATTATGTTTAAAAAAAAAAACTTTTAAGATATTCTATATATGAAAAAAAAGTTGATTAGCTAATTTAAAAAAAGACCCATCAAAGCATTTCTCTAAGCCTAGTTTTCCCCAAATATAAAATCAAAATAATACCTGACTTATAGGATTGAGGGTTGATTGATCGTGGCAGGTATTTACAATGATATTCCTAATAGCACTGTTGTAATAGCAAAGAAAACAACAACGAAAACTGGAAACAACCTAAAAGGTAGGTCCTTGAGAAACTAGTTAAATAAACTGTGGTAAGACTTCTGTTTAAACATGAAAGATTGGTCATGAGCATTTGTCATCTCTCCTTTCCAAAGATTAAGTAACAGGAGAGGAGTCAAAAAGGTGTAAATCTACGAAGACGAGACCAGGAGCGAAGACAGCAGCAGACAAAAGATTTCAACAAGACTTTAGAGGCTGGACAGGGGCCAAAACATACTGACCAAGCAGGTCAGAGGTAGTCAGGGCATAGTGTCCAAAGATCCTGTAGGTCCTTAGACCCGGAGTCCACCCTTGCTAAATGTAGGGGCAATAGAGTCTATGTTTAGTGTTGAGACTCCTGGGGCTCCCTCACCTTTCACACCTAAGTCACACACACTACCCCTCCCTCTGCATGCTTATTTTTGAGGAGTCTTTGAACTTGGGGACACCAGGCCCAGTAGAGGTGAGGATTGAGGCCAGAAACAGGAGCCCCACTCTGTTCCAGATCTACTCCCCCTTTGAGGACAGGGCATGGAGAATGGAGGATATTGTTCTCTCAAAAAACTAAATAAATGGCCCCAGAGAAAGGCTGCCACCTATCAACACTTGGGAGAGTCCCCCTGAAAAGGTTCCATGCTCCACATCAAAGCTGACAGCCAATGAATGCCTCTACACACACATACACACAACCTTCCAATCATCCTCTTGGTGACTCCCTACTAAATACAAACAGAGCCAAAGATCAGCCAACATTTGAGGAAAGCCTCTAAAATAAAAGACATCTATATATGTATATATATATATATATACGTACGTATGTATATACACATATGTGTGTATATATATCTATATATATTTATAACTTAAAAAACCAGTGGGAGGGGAAAAAGCCAATGAAATAAATTTGGAAGAGACAGGAATACTAGGGAGCAAAAAAAATTTTTTAAATCTATAATTGGAAAAATGGAAGGGGCAACAATGCACATAGCCTGTTAGCATTTGTATTTTAAAAAAGAGAGAATCTACAAGTATTTACAAGACTAGAGACAGCTGTGTCAGGTAGGGGTCCTAGGCAGCTCAGAATCAGGGTTTGCTGTGCACCCCTTTGTACCTCTTGAAGTTTGATTGTGATACCTATTACCTAGTTTAAAATCTAATATTGAATTCTAAAAATAGTATCCATAGAGAGGATATTGCATTTTGGAAATTAAAAAAAAAAAAAAAAAGACAAATGTAACAAAAGGTTTTTTTCCCCCGAAAAGAGGATACATGAAAACTTCCAGAAAGAAAAGCAAAAAGACAAATGAGTTGGGGGCGGGGGCGGCGGTCCACTAAGGGAACCTCAGCTTAATGTGTAATGCCTTAATATTTTGCAAGGAGAATGCAATCACATTATTTGTGTAATTAAAAAGCTGAGCACATGTGGCAATCCCTGTAAAGCCTCTAGCACACAGTAGGTCCCTAGTACTTTCTTTTCCCTTCATGCACCCAGAGCTTGGCAGGCAGCCCCAGAGCCTTCCTGACTTGGAGGGCTTAGCCAGAGGTTTGAACTTGATTGGGATGGTAGTGGGGCTATCCCCTCAGCCCCCATTCCAGGCAACATTCCCAAGGGCTTACTTCTGTTCCTAATTAGAAGGCCTCGATTTACAAGCTGCCTTGCGGGGTAGACAGTCTAAATTTAAGTACTAGCTCGGTAGGGTAGAACTCGTGGATGGAGCAAGTTCATGACTCAGTGTGGAAATGACATAGCCCCATTCCATCCCAACTTCTCAGTCAGTTGTGTTAGAAGAGAAAAACAATCAAAAAACTTTAATAAAGGTTTTCTGTGCCATCTACTCAGAATCACCAGAGCTGTTTGTTAGAAGTGTGTTTGGGTCCCCTCAAACATCCTTTGAATAAGCCTTGGAAGTGGGGTCCAGAGATTCAGCTGCCCACCCCAAAGCAGATAAATGTAGAACCCAGAACTCAGTTATGCAAATATATTACTTGGCTCCCCAAATTTATTCTGAGTTCTGTCCCTTCCATGTCCTGGACTTGATCCCCTGGAGAAATGGGGATCACTCCTAAACCACTGTCTCACATTTTGTCTGATCCTCCACTAGCTTTTCCACGAGCTAGTGCAGGGTATTGGGGCAAGGGGTGGGGGCTCTGCCTGTTTGTACCCCCTTCCAATCTTCCCAGTCTTAGACCCAGACGCTGCTGGCTTTTGAACTTAAAAGCTTAGAATTTGGTATTTTTCTTCTCTGGCTAGAAAGTAGAGTAGTCTCAGGCACTAAAAGCAAGAGCTAGCACCCCACACTATGATCTGAGGCCCTCATGGAAGATGCTTTTTTCTTTTTTTTTTTTCACATAGGCTGAGCTACCAGACATTTCTGTGTCAGTGCACAAGGACCTGGGACGTGGCTGCTTCTGGGAGGAGAGAACTGAGAACATCTTATCTCAGATATGCCGAGTCCCCACACACAACACACACTCTCTTCCAGGCAGCTGGGAAAGGACACCTCTGGTGACACAGCCAGTACCCAGGCTTCTGCTAGGAGGGGTGGGGTGCTACATTGGGGAGGTTCTTGCATCCAGAGGCCCTGGGAAGCCTGGATGTGGGAGGGATGAAGCTTGCTCCTGTTTGTCTCAGGGACCAAGACCAGAGCCTCCCCTCCCCTTTCCAGAGATACAGTGAGCACCCCCCACTAGGGGTCCCCTAAGATGCCTCCTCCTTCATTCTTGAGACTTGCCTTCACCCCACCACAGCGGATAGGCAGCTCACCTAGTTCTGTCTTCTGGCTGCGGTGCCAGGCCTGCTAGGAATGAGTCGGGTGGGCATGTACAGCTGCTGCCTCTGTTTAGAGGAACTAAAGAGATCAGTCAGGGATGGAAGGGGCCCTGGATAATCTCCTTCACCATGTTCTACATCAAGCCATTTAAGAAATATATATTTAGTGCCTACACAGCTAACGCATTTTGGGTCCAGAGGCAGGACAGGAACTGAGAAAGATCACACCTATGAGGCTAATCCGTATGTAAAGTAGTACCATGTAAACTGGTGCTGCAGTCGCCCCCCTTGCCTACTGTTCTTGTTCTACTTAAAAACAAAACAAAACCCCCCGTCCCTTTCAGCCCAGGTCCTGCACCTGGGAAAAAAGGCTGAGCCCCCTTCTTGAGGCCAGGGTAGCTGACCCAACTCTGAGCAAGAGCTAGGTTTTAGCCAGTCTGCAGCCACCACGTGAATCAGCCCCACGGGGCAGCCTCATGTCCTCCTCCCTAGAGTCCTAAGCTTGCCCTACGTCAGTAGGGCCTGGCTTTCCAAATACCCCGGTCTGAACTCCACTTGTGAGGTGAAGCTCTCACACCCACAGTGACTTGGTTGGGGTGTAGAAGAGCCTACCTCATCTCCTTTCCTTCCTAACCCCCTACTCAGCGGTCAGGCCTCTTAGACCTTTGAAACATTCACCTGTGGGGGGACAGATTGGTTCCCAACTACCACCACGCCACTGCACCTCAGCAGCAAGGGTCCAGCTTTGTCCTGGGACCAGTACTTGCCTTTTCTGATTTCCCACCTCTAGCGCATGCCAAGGGCTAAAGGTGGGTCACCAGGCATTGGGAGCTGGGTGCAGTGTGAGACCTTGGGCTGTGTGGAGTGCAGACTGGTTTAGAGGTGTCACGACAGGAGGGAGGACGTGTTTTGGGGATGAGAGGTGCCGTAATGAGAAAGAGGCAGAGGTGTAGGGGTGGCTGTGCAGGATCTGGTGAGACAGGCAGGCTGGCGGTGAGGGTGCGGAAACCGCAGAAGTCAGATTGCGGAAGATGCGGAAAGCTCCGCGGGGCCAGGCTCACGGCCCCGCTGGCACGCCCCCTACCCGCTGCGCCCCGCCCCCGCGGCCGGGCTCCCGACCAGTAGCCACTGCGCCCCACCCCCGCCGGCGGTGCCCGGATGTGGGTGACGTGCAGCCGCCATCTTCCCGTCCCCGGTAGCCAGCGCCAGTCTGAGACAGCGCGAGTCGCCATCCCTGTCGCTGCCAGGTCCTGCGCCCGCTGCCCCCGCCATGTGAGTCGGCTGACCTTGTCCGCCCCAGGCTAGCCTGCGCCGGGCGGCCGCCCTGGGGCCGAGCTTGGCTCGCGCTCGGAGGCCAGGCCAGCGCCCGTGACTGCGCGCAGGCAATGGGAGAACCCTGCCACCCAGGCTGGTAGCGCGGGCGGTGGCTGCGGGAGGAAGCGGACCCGGCGTCCGCCCACCCCTGCCATCACAGCTGCCGGTCAATTTGGGTCCACCCCTGACCACGTCTGTGAGGTCGCCCTCATTTGACAAGCGGGGAAACTGAGGCCTGGAGGGGGGAGGGGGCCCTCACTCAAGGTCACACAGCATCAGCGTCGGACAGAACCCAGGGCTCCCGTCGGGTGGCCTTCCGGGAAGGAGGAAGGGAGGGACGGATGGATGGACAGGCGAATGGGCGGAGTCCTGGCTGCGGGGCCGAAGGCTCCAGGCCTTGGGTTTTAATCCGTCCCTGCCCCTCAGGTCGGCTACCGCTGCCACCGCCCCCCCCGCCGCCCCAGCTGGGGAGGGAGGCCCCCCTGGGCCCCCTCCAAACCTCACCAGTAACAGAAGACTGCAGCAGACCCAGGCCCAGGTGGATGAGGTGAGTTGGGTTTGGGTGGGGGCAGCTAAAGACAATCGGAAGGACACGGAGGGTTGGCAGACCAGTGCGGGTGTCCATCATGGGTTGGAGGTGATGGCAGTTCACGTTTATGAGTTTTGTGACAAAGACATACTGTGCCCCATCCCTGTCAGTGTGGAAGGGTCTTGAGGTGTTAGCCTTTGTAGCCTGGGGTGTTTAAGCTTGGGCAGGTTAGTAGTACCGGGCAGGCAGCTTGAAACTCCATACATAGAGGGTGTTGCTGTGACATTTGAGATATCTGGCTATCAATCAGCCTGTCTCTGATGTGTGCTCCTTGCATGTCCCCAGGTGTGCTAGGCATGTTCTGTATGTGTCCTTGGCATGGTAACCTGGCAACAGCAGGGTGCATGTTCCCTTTGTGGGCACGTTGTCGAGGAGTGCCCTCATTGAGGCGGGCCTTGGCACACCCCCTGCCTCGTGGGCCCCTCCTCCAGGTGGTGGACATCATGAGGGTGAACGTGGACAAGGTCCTGGAGCGGGACCAGAAGCTTTCGGAGCTGGACGACCGTGCAGATGCACTCCAGGCGGGGGCCTCCCAGTTTGAAACAAGTGCAGCCAAGCTTAAGCGTAAATACTGGTGGAAAAACCTCAAGGTAAGTGTGGAAGCAGGTAGGACTGGTGGATGAATGGGGGTTTCATGGTCTGTCTCACTGACCCTCCCCTCTTGTCCCCAGATGATGATCATCTTGGGAGTGATTTGCGCCATCATCCTCATCATCATCATCGGTGAGTAGGGCGGGAGTGACTAGGTCCCTTTCTTTGGAGAGGTTTCCCCTATGAGTTCTGGGTTCTGAAGGTCATTAAGCTAGTTTTTACTATTCAGCAAAAAGCATATATAGCCGTCATTGGCAGTTCTGATTCACCTAGAGCCCAAAACCTTGCTGTTATTTAGCCTGTGCTTTGCCTGGTTCAGGGCAATTCTGTTAAGTATTTGGAAATAGGAAAGCTGGTGGATTCCCACTGCTCCCTTGAGGACCCTTTAGGCCTAAGAGCCCAGTCTGGGAACCCTGGAATTGGGGTTAGGAGAGCAGGAAAAGCCCAGGGGCTCGAGACATGGCTAGGAAGCCAACCACCCAATTGTTTAAGAGCTTGTGGTCTCAGATGATTAGGGGTCTATGGCCCCAAGGCCATATCGTGGGGTTGAAGAGACCTTGGAACCACCGTCCAGCCCCCTTGCTTTATAGGTAGAGAACCTGAGGCCCAGAGGGAAAGGGATGTCAGCCAACTGGGGAGTGGGGAGGATGGGAGCAAGGCTCGGCCTGACCCACAGCTTTCTCTTTCTCCCCTCTCCCTCTTCTTCCTTTTCTTTCCCTCTCTACAGTTTACTTCAGCTCTTAAACCCCTGAGGAGCCTGCCCTGCCCAGAGAAGGGCCTCTCCCCCCCCCCATTCCCAGCTGCTCCTCCACCTCTCAGCCATATCTTCCAGCCTCCCATCCATGTGTGTGTTATGTGTGTGCCCCTCTGTAAATAGCCAGCTGTTATTTATACATATATAATATTATATATATTTGGTCTGTTTGTAGTTTTATTACTAGAAGATTTTTCCGGTTGTCCTTAACACCCCTTCCTGAGGTTCCTGTCACCTTTCTTTTTCCCTCCTTCCCTTTCCCTCTTTTCCTGACCAGCCCCAAGTCCATTCATTTGCATCTGCTGTGCAATAGTCCCTCTTCCTCCTCGTCTTTCCTTGGATTTAGCTGATCCTTCCTCCCAACCCAGCCTTTCCTATACCTGCACCCCCCTACAAAAAAGACAAAAAGCAATTGTCCAGGCCTCCCTAGGTGCATCTTCTTTGCATCATTTGGGAGGCTCTGAGACTAGCCCCACTTTGTCCTGAGAATCCCACGGTCTGGGAGCTTCCAGCATGTTAATTAGTAACCATTTGCATATTGACATCCTTTTTGGTTTCCTTTTTTGTTCCATTGCTCCTCTATTCATTCTTTCAACCTGTGTTTGTTTGTTTGTTTTTACACTAAGTAGTTAGTCTGCATTGGTCCTTGTATCACACTTTCATTTGCATGACATTACTTGTAGGTGGTGGGGAGCCTGGGCTTTTGGGGAGCCAGGCGGTTCTGGCCCCCAGAATCATCCCTTCTTAGCTCCTTTAGTTCAGTTTGCCTCCTCTACCCCCATTTTCCAAATCTCTTGTCCCTTCCTCTCCCTCCCCCCAGCTGGTGTGTAAGTGTCTTGGAGTTCAGCGTGTTATGGTGGAACAATAATTCTGCCACTTGGAGTTTCTCCCCATATTCCTGATCCCCAGTTTTCATGTGGGGCACTCAACTGACATTCCCATGGGGTTTCCCTCCCTCCCATCTGCCTGATCTTTGCCTTCCTCCTCCCACCAGAAGAGTTGGGGGTTGGCCACAATCTGATCTCTTTTGGGAGAGGTGGCTGCCAGTGTGTGAGGGGTCATCACTGCCTTGGAGAGGAGTGGAGCAGGACAGAATCTCCCCAATTTCTGCCTGAAGTCTCCTCTGGCCCCACCCCTGCTGGGGTTTGGACTGAAAACCCTCCTCCCCAGTTTGGGAGGTGTTGCCTCCTTCACTGCCCAGCTCCTCTGACTGCCCCGCACCAAATTCAGGGCGGGGGTACTAGTCACTGCCAATGTGTGTGCGGGACTTGCTAGAAGATAGGGATTCTTACCCCTCTTCAGGGTGGTCAAGCCCAGAGAGAGCTGTCCCCTCCTTAGGTGAAGTGATAAAGGAAGGGTCTAATGTCTTTTTAAATGGCACAATTTTAGGGGTCTGAGGGTGCATTCCCTTAAACTGTCACTGGAGGGGACCCCCAAACTCTTTCCTCCCCCACACTGAAGGTGTCCGTGTGGAGGGGGAACAGGGAGATCTAAGCTGTGGTGTAAAAGGGTAGGGAGAGATGCTGGGGGTGGGGGTGTTGTGCTCTAGACCCCCCATATTTTCCCAGTATCCCCTGCCCCCTCTTCCCTCACCCCATGCCTCCAATTCTGTGGCGCATCCAGATTGTGAAAATGTACAATAAATGTGTAATGAGTAAGTGGTGTCTGTTCTAAGGTCTTTTCTTAACCGTTGGGAAGGGTATTGTATCTCCAGGTTTAACAGGAAAATTGAGAAGATACATTGGGAAAGGACTGAGCTTTGCTGGAGGGCATGACCTTTGGCCTGGCAAAATGTGATTCCCAAGGTGGCCATGGGGGAGGGGTGGGCAGCAGCACCAAGGGTAGCTAGAATTGTTGTTGATCCTGGTATCTCACCTCAAGGAACTCTGAGGTCTAGGTTTCCCAGCATTCCTCCCCTTCTCCCTCAGCCCTTGATTTAACTCCCAGACACTGTGCAGTTGCTCTTGCAGTCATTTACTCACAGGCTTGAAGTAAATGGCCAACTTCTGTGAAACATCTCTTACCTTTTGTGCCTGACATAATGCCAGCATCCAGAAGGGGGTTAATAAATACTTACTGAACAAATTGCCCCAGGCAGACCCAGCTGAGTGTGGTGTGGAGCTGGCTATAGATGGCCTGTTTTCCCCTGCACTCTGTTGTGGACAGATGACTCTAGTCCACAATGTCCTTGTGGTACCCTAGCATTCCTGTCTCCAAGTGCTTCAGCAGTGAATGGAGAGTGGTAGGAGGCCCACTTTTCTGAGTTGCAGCATGAGGATTCAGCAGTATTGGCAGCCTAGATAGTGTTTCCCAAACTTGTAGGCTCCTAAGAACTACCAGGAATGCTGTTTTTTTTTTTTTTTTAAATTTTTTACACGCCTACAGCACTTGGTATTCCTATATGTTTTATCCAAATACTAACCAGGCTGGACCCTGCTTAGCTTCCAAGATCAGATGAGATCAGGCACATTCAGGGTGGAATGGCCGTAGACCAGGAATGCTTTTTAAAATAGATTTTCAGGCACCTTCCCTGGAGATTCAGCGGTAATAAGGGGCCAAGATGATTCTTACAATTAGGTATACAGTTGTTATAATGTCTCCCATTTATTGAAGGTTTACTGTATTCCAGTCAGTGCTCAGAGCTTTTTTATATTTCATTTACAGAATACTTTCTAGGCAGGTTTAAGGTTCTCGTAGACCCTAGGACCTGCCTTTATAGTGTCAAATCTTGGGTTCAAATATTGGCCTTGTTACTGACTGTTAATCCAGGTGGATTATGTAACCTTTCTGGATCTCGATCTCATTTGTGAAATAGTATATAGTAAATGAGCCGGCCTCCTCCCGGTTTGTGAGAAGCTCCTGGCCGGGCTCACAAAAAATAATTTAGGAGACTGCTACATCTTCATCATAGTTCTCATCCTCACGGGGCAGTGAGGCCTGAAGACCGCGTCACCCTAATGCTCGAACTTTCCCAGCTTCAGGGAACTTCAGGGAATCACGGCCTTGGTCCCAGCATGGGGGTCGCTCTCGTCACGCTTGGGACGGCTCGCCTACGTCTCGCCACAAAAACCCTAACGAAGGCCACCGCGCTTACATCTGCGCCTGCGTGCAGGTCACATTCGCTGCGCCTGCGCAGACTGCATCCTTGGATATGAGTGTCGTCAAGGAAAATCCCCAGCTTCTAGGTAAACAAGTTGCCGCGTGAGACTGTCGGCACGTGTCCTCTACAGCTCCGAAACCTCTCAGCCTATTAGAAGGTTTAGAGGGCTGGGCTGGCATTTGCGTCACTGATCTAGGCAGGTCGGGATGTTGCCACAGCCAATATGAACTTCGTAAGTGGGTGTGGGCGTGGCTTTCTGTCATTTCCAATCAATGCGCCAGGACAGCCCCACCCGCACATGGATATTGTCACTGTAGGTTGACAAGCTGACCAATGAGATGATGGCGGCAGCGGGCGGCACCAATGGTGGCTGTCCGGGGGCGGGGAAACCGCACGAGGCGCGGGGCATGGATCCGCGCCTTTAGGCCAATAAGCTTGAGGGGCGTGGCGCCCCAGCTGGTAGGCTGGCCTGGAGCAGCAAGTCCAGGTCTCTGGCGTCCTAATTGGGTAAAGATTGGATTCTTCATGCTTGCAGAGCAGTGAGTGAGTACTCAGGGATGGGGGGAGATGAGCGGGGGTCGGTGTGGGTTTTTCTGGGGTGGTGTTCTGTCAGTGCGGGTGTTAATGGAATGCGTGTGGGGGGTGGAGAGGGAATCCTGTGACTGCGTGATGGCTGCGGCGGGAGCCCTGATGATTGTGAGGAATTGAGATCGAGAACTCACCGGTAGAGGGACAGCGGGTGGGAGTCACTGACTTAGATCCTTCACCGCCCTAGGGTACCTGGGGGAAGGAGCTTGGAAGCCCTCAGCGACATGAGCGAGCTGAGACCCCTGCTCCCAAGAAGGTACAGGGATTCCCTGAGAGCGGGTAGGCGACGTTCCAGTGAGTGGCTGCTGTTTGGGTATGTGCCTTAAGCACTTGAAAGAGGCAGGGGTTCTGAGACTGGAGGGACACCCTGGTAGGGCAGGTGGGAGGGTTCCAAAGGTTTGACATGCTGGTGGTTCGTGTGACTTTGAGCCAGTTACATCACGCTGTAGATGTCTTACGTGTAAAGAGTAGAAGTTGGGTCTCGGAGTTATCTTTGGGAGTAAAGGTATTAATTAGATCCTGAAAGGGAGGATGGGTTGGTGCAGATTGGCTGTACACGTGGAGGTGAGAAGGAACCAATAGGGTGCTCTGGTATCTGTCTGTACAAACAAACAGGCCTGTGGTAAAAGGACCTCTGGAGTAAGGTGGGAGAGTGAGGAAGTGGATTTCCTAGAAAATCACTGGGGCTGGTAGCTGCTAGGATGGGCTCAAGGACTTCAAAAGCATGTGAAAACTGGTCTCTTATGATTCAAAGTGTGTGGGGAGTGCAAGAAGAGGCATTGGATGAAGTCTGTGTTCCAGGCACCAAACTCAGAATCAGCTGGATATTTGAGAGACCCAGGTTCCCCAGTACTGGCTAACACCTCATACATTCCAGAAGCCTAAAAAGCCAGAATGACAAGCCATTATCAAAGCCCCGATTTGAACCCTGGGTTCCATTTGTTAAGAACCCGAGAACATATTATGAGGCAGTATAAAGTTTAGTAACTTCTGAGCCTTAGTCGATCCTTATGGAATAGGGATAATACCTATCTCACAGAATTGTTCTAGGGATTAAATAAGATAATGTATGTAACGTGCTTAGCATAATGCCTGGGTCATGTTTTAAAAATCCTCTAGCTAAAAAAAAAATGCCTATAGGATGACAAAACAACAGTGATGGGGTAAGAGATTTATGTGAATGCTATGGTTGAGAACTATTCTCACATTCTCGAGTTTTTCGGTAAGTTTTGGTGGCTCCCTCCCCATTTCCCTCTTCCTGGTTCTGATCTTCAGGCACCAGCCCAAAACCCGCATTCCACTCTTTAATCCCTCTCCCAGGATCCGGGCCCCAGGATGGACCACTTGTTCTTTCCCAGTTTGATTTCCTCATCCTAGACCCATTCTCCTCCCCCTCACTCCTCCCCCTCTCTGCTGCCATAGTAACAAGAGATTCAGGCTCTGAAGGGGGCCTCTGAAAGAGCAAAGGTGTGTGTTCTCTTACAGAACCTGGGCCTCCAACTTCTCCGCCTTGGCTCTTTGGGATCCAGTCAGCAGATGTGTACAGTTTGGGAGAGGGGAAAAGCCAGTGCCAGGAGCTGTAGGATAAGCTGAGGGTAGGTCAGATGCGAGTGTGGAGAAGAGAACCAGGCATAGGGGCGGAGGAGGGGACCCTTTTCTTCTAATCCTCTCTCCAGGAATCCCTGGCTTTGGGACAGGACGGCTGTCGTTGTGTTGGGGGGAGGCGCCTGAGCTGAGAGCATGTCCTGGGCCACCAGCCAAGAGAACATGATGTTCCCAAGTGCGCTGGCCGCCGCCCTCTGGGGCTGGCCGCCTCCCAAACCGCTGCCTCTTCAGCCTCGCTGCCCCACATTCCCTGGCTGCCTTGCCCCGCCCCCTTCCTCCGCTTTGACGTCACTGCTGTTTCCCGCCCCCTCTTCTCCACTGACGGCAGCAGGCCTGGTTACTGTGGGGACCGTGAGGCAGGACAGCCAGAGAGAGTCCTGGGAGCAGGTGAGGGCTGCTGGAGCGCTGGACTCTTTTGTCTATGCAAGAAATAGATACGGAGGTGGAGGTGGGACAGCAAGGACTGTCTGTATCAGGGGAGATCACACCTAAATCCCTGAGGAGAGCTGAGGACGAAGAAAAATGATGTTTCCGGAAAAGAGATATCTAAAAATGAGACTAGAGATGGGGCCATAGTATGTGAGTTGGGGGTGCATTTTCAGGGTGAGACTAAAATCCGGGCTCTCGAATCCTTTGTTTCCTGTATTTTCTTGCTTGGGTTTTTCTAGGTTATCTTAAATCCCCCATCCCCCAGCTTTTCCACAGTCTTCTCCCCCACAAACGGGGAATACTATTGTTAAGGAAAGCTTAGGCCACGTGACAGTGAGGGGAGTGCACCCATAACTAATTATGTCAGCATCAGCTTGGGGGCCTCTTCACTTGCCACCCACATCTCCAGGGAGCCCTGAGAGAAACTACTCATCACAGTCCTGGATGCAGGGGTCTGTGTAACTGCAGCTCTCCTGGGCCTGGCCTGGCACTTTATCCCCAAAATCAGGCCCCTATCTTTTTTTAGAACTCAGTGTCATGCTCCCCCTTCTTTTAAAAAAGTTATAATTTCCAGTCCCTTCTCCAATGCTGAGGCCCCTTCTTCTCCCCTATCAATCCTTGTTAACAACAAAATCACCATTTTTATTGATCACCTACCATGTATCAGGTTCTTTTCTGGGGGCTGGGGAATAGCGAAGGAGACAGATGATGTTCTTGGCTTTCTCTTTTCCTAGTGGTAGGCATCTGAAGCCCTTGCCACTCCACCTTTCTCTAAACTCCCAGTTGGTCTGTTCTCTTGTCCACTCCCTTTGTTCCCCCGTAGTCTTGACTTCCTAGCCCCCCACTTTTGGGGCATCCCTAACTGTAGGTGGCTACATCCTCAGGAGAGAAGCACTAGTCATCCCCCCACACACCCCCAGACTGCCTGATTGGCCACAAAAGCACCTGCTATTGTTTCCTTTTACAGACCTTATTGGCTCTTGTTGCCCTTTCTATTGTTTGTATCACCCCCTACTCCATCATATGTGGACCCTCAATTGCCCTCCTCCTAGCTGTCCACAGGATTTGAAGTGTCAGAGGAAGGGGTTGGGTAAAAGGGATTTATTATGATGACAGGCTGGGGAAGAGAACCCAGTAAACGCCAAGTCAGGTTTCTGTCTGTTCCCCGCCTCCCAGGGACCAGCCATCTCACCCAGCTTGGTCCACCTCCCAGGGTCTGCATTCCTTTTCCCCACCCCGAGGAAGGCCAAATTGTCCTGTTCTGCAAGGCTGGTCAGTTCGGAACGTAGACATCTCTTAAGCACCTGCGGTGCCCCGGGCATTTTTCCCGGAAGAAGGGCAGCTTCCCTTCCCCTCCTTCCCCTCCTCACCCTTTCAATATTCACTGTACAAGGCGTCCTGCGCCCATTGGCTGGGCGGTGGTGTCTGCGGCCCTTCAGCTCAGTGCCAGCACCCAGATCCACGTGCGCCCGTGTATGTGACACAGCCCTGACCTCAGTGGGGGCCAGTAGCCAATCAGGCGCCAGGACGAGATCCCCAGCCAATCCGGGGCGGGGCCTGTGGCTCAGCCGTCAGGAGGCCAATGAGGGGCAGTGCCCGGCATTATGCAACCCGCCTCCTGGCCCCACAGAGCTTCCACTCCGCTGAGGGCTGCAACAGCGGCGGTCAGGCGGCCGGAGGGCTCTCGCGCGGACAGGTAGGCGTCTCCGTGGTCCCCGCCACTTCCACTCCGCGCCGGACTGCCGCCACTTAAAGCCTGTTGTGCCACTTTAGGTCCAGGGGCTCAGTCGGCACCAATAATCCATCTTCCTTGCAGTTGTCCACCCCTTCTGTGCACCCGGGGACCCAGGTGTTCCTTGCAACCCTGCACCAGGTGTCTTCACTCCTGACCCGCTTATCTTACCTCTCGCTTTGCCTCTCGCTCCCAGCTCTCCTAGCCCCACACCCGACCCTCAGCAAGCATGCCCCTTGCCGCCTTTCTTATCACTCTGGGATCCCTGGCTTTGACCGCGTAGCAGGACCCCTCCAGGCTTTCCACGCTTCCCTCTCAAATTCCTGGCCCGGCGCCGGCCGTGATGTCAACCTGTTTCGGGCTGGAACATCCCGTTCCCGGCGCTAGTTCCTGCTGTTGGCTACAGCCTTCCTTTTTCTCCTGGTGCTCAGAAAATGCTCGGGGGGTTGGAGGTGTGGTTGAACTGGGAGTAGGGGAGGAACTATCCGCTGGCTGTTGTGTTTTCCTTGCTCGGAGCTGAGCGTGTCTGCTTTGGATGGGGGTGGGGTAGGGGTTGTCTGAAAAAGTAGAGGACTGAGGAGAGAGGATTCCTGGGTCCCTGACAATGGCAGGTGCCAGCTTCGGTTCTGGGGATCGGGAGAGGGTGTAAGAGCCGGAGAAGGAAAGGCTGTGTCGTCTTGACTAGAATGACTGAGATCCAGGCGAGCGCCAGGCTGTTTTTGCGCGGAGGGCAGTGGCGATTGTGTTTTGTCCTAGGGAGCAAGGCCCAGGAGTTGGGGCCCCGTCGAAACCCTATGGGCCGCCCCTCTTGCGGCCACCGGGCTCTCAGGGGACTAGGACTGTATCAGAGGTGGACAACCCTTGGCCACACCCGCCAGTGTGGGAGTAGGTTGATCCCCGCTTCCGCCGGGAAATGGGGGAGGGGTCGTGCCTCTCGCCCTCCTGTAGTCCCTCCAGCAACCGCTGAGCTCAGCTGATGACGTCGGTTTCCCTGGCGACTGCGACGGCGGCGGAAGCGCGTGGTGGGGCCGTGCATGTCCCCGCGCATGTGCGGCGGGGGCGGTGCCGCCCCCGGATAAAATTAGACCAGAGGCCTAAATATAGGAGGCGAGAGACTCACTCCCTGCCTAGTGGCCTCGGAGTCCCCCGCAGAGTTGGCGCCCGATGGGAATTTGGGCATGGGATGTGTCTGGGCTTTGGCCCATAGCCATAGTTATAACGGACTGTTCAGGCTCTGCTTACCCAGGTCACGCTGGTGAGCGTTGTGGGGGATGACCAAAAAGAGGCTCCTTCCCACCTACAACTCCCGCTACGGGAACGGGAAACAGAACTTACCTAGGCTCCCTGGTGGAAGCCTGGGTCCTAGTAGGAGCGTAGGGACAGGCAGAGGGGAGGGTCTGAGTGAAGCTGACAGGCACTGTGCAGTTAACAGCCCAGTTTTCTCTAAGCCCTCCTTCCTTGTCTTCCTCTTTAGGTGCTGGCTGTGATCGAACTTCTCAATCCTCAGAGGCTTGGGTCTCCCACTTCATTCCCCCAGCCAGGCCTCCTGGCCCCCCTTGTGCATCCGTGGTGGCCTCTCCGCCATCCTTGTTCTCTACTTGCCCTCCCCATGGACCAGACATGAGTAACCCCCTAGAAGGGGTTGATGGGGGAGGGGATCCCAGGCCAGGGGAATCCTTTTGTTCTGGAGGGGCTCCATCTCCTGGGCCTCCACAGCATCGGCCTTGCCCTGGCCCCAGCTTGACTGATGACACGGATGCCAACAGCAATGGCTCAAGTGGCAATGAGTCCAATGGGCCCGAGTCCAGGGGTGCATCTCAGCGGAGCTCACATAGCTCTTCCTCTGGCAATGGCAAGGACTCAGCCCTGCTGGAGACTACTGAGAGCAGCAAGAGGTATGTATGGCTGTATGTTATAGGGTTGGGGAATGGTCTTGTGAGCAGGCTGAACTAGGAGACAGGCCCATGCCTCTGACCACCTTTTCCTCATCTTGGGCTTGTTGCTTCTCCCTTAGCACAAACTCTCAGAGCCCGTCCCCACCCAGCAGTTCCATTGCCTACAGCCTCCTGAGTGCCAGCTCAGAACAGGACAACCCATCTACCAGTGGCTGCAGGTTCGTGGGGTGAGGGCTGGGGGAGAAGCTGGGGGTCTGGGCCGGGGTCTGGGCCGTACTCTGCGACTAATGCCTATACCCCCTCTTCCTTTGGTCCTGCAGCAGTGAACAGTCAGCCCGGGCAAGAACCCAGAAGGAACTCATGACGGCGCTTCGGGAGCTCAAGCTTCGGCTGCCGCCAGAGCGTCGGGGCAAGGGCCGCTCTGGGACCCTGGCCACGCTACAGTATGCTCTGGCCTGTGTCAAACAGGTGCAGGGTGAGTGATGTTTCCTAGGAGGGCAGTGACCTGGTCCTGGGCTACTATAGTGAGTCTCCTCACTGAATGCCCCACTGCCCTTTCCCTGCAGCCAACCAGGAATACTACCAGCAGTGGAGCTTGGAGGAGGGTGAACCTTGTGCCATGGACATGTCTACCTACACTTTGGAGGAGCTGGAGCACATCACGTCTGAATACACACTTCGAAACCAGGTCAGTCACAGCCTGGCCTCTCCATCCCAGTGCACCCCTATTCCCACTCCCATGGCTCCTGAATCTGCTCTTGTCCCCACTCTCCTGCCCAGGATACCTTCTCCGTGGCTGTCTCCTTCCTGACAGGCAGAATCGTCTATATTTCGGAGCAGGCAGGTATCCTGCTGCGCTGCAAGCAGGATGTGTTCCGGGGTGCTCGCTTCTCAGAGCTCCTGGCTCCCCAGGATGTGGGCGTCTTCTATGGTTCCACTGCCCCATCTCGCTTGCCCACCTGGGGCCCTGGGGCCTCAGCAGGTGAGGTCCCCAAGTGCTGGGGGGGAGGGATGAGTGGTCCCAGGAAGCTCCTGCTGTAAGGGGCCAGGGGACCCAAGATTTTCCTCGCTGGGTTCTTCTCAGCTTAGAGAGAGTGCTGAGGGGCTGTGCTTACCTCCCTTCTGGTCTGTCCCAGGTTCAGGCTTTAAGGACTTCACCCAGGAGAAGTCTGTCTTCTGCCGTATCAGGTAGGTGGGGTATGTGGGAGCAGACCCCTCCTACCTGCCATTCCCCCTTTCTTTACTGTGTGAATTGTGACCTTGAGGTGGAGGGTGGGTAGCCCTTCATTGATAGTCCCTAATTCCTCTTTTTCTCCCTTGCTAGAGGAGGTCCTGACCGGGATCTGGGGCCTCGTTACCAGCCATTCCGCTTAACCCCATATTTGACCAAGATCAGGGTCTCAGATGGGGCCCCTACGCAGCCATGCTGTCTGCTCATCGCAGAACGCGTCCACTCAGGTTACGAAGGTGCGCCGGCCAGGGCCTGGCCTGGTGGGAGTAGGAGGAAGGGCACCTTATCCAGGCTGGGGGTGAGACAGGACCTGAGTCTGGGAGGCATGATCCAGTCCCTCAGAATTTTGGAACAAAGAAGGTATTATAAGGATAAGGGTTTGAGATCTTCTTTAGAGGTATAGTTGGATAAGAACTCTGAGCTAGAAAAGGGGAAAGAAGAGTGCCT
Source organism: Eidolon dupreanum (assembly GCA_028627145.1). NCBI lineage: Eukaryota > Metazoa > Chordata > Mammalia > Chiroptera > Pteropodidae > Eidolon > Eidolon dupreanum. Next base: position 68,723,737 of record CM053506.1, read on the forward strand.
TGTTCTCAGTTTCATTTCTAGTATGGGGCACAAAAATGGTCCAGACTATCTTTGTAGGCCAGAAGGCCCAGGACAGAGCTGTAGGGAGGATTGCCAGCCAGCCTGGACCCCAGGCAGCATGGAGGGCTAAGGAGCTGGACCATTCCAGATGAAACCCAGTGGCCACACTTTCTTTGCTCAGCTCCTCGGATACCCCCCGACAAGAGAATATTCACCACACGACACACGCCCAGCTGCCTCTTCCAGGACGTGGATGAAAGGTGAGGTCAGGACCTGGAGGAAAAGTGAGTGGCCAGGGCTGAGACCATGGCCAGACCGATGCCTCCTCCCATTTCAGGGCTGCCCCGCTGCTTGGCTACCTCCCCCAGGACCTCCTCGGGGCCCCAGTGCTCCTGTTCCTGCATCCCGAGGACCGACCCTTGATGCTGGCTATCCACAAGAAGAGTGAGTTCCTCTCACGTTACTCTTCTTTTCTGGTCATCTCCAGGGCTTCTTAATGGCTGCCATTATAATTACGTCTCTCAGTGCCTTTGTCTCCTGGATCTCCAGTGGGGTGGTTCTCTTACTCACCTCTCCCTCCGGCTGATCCCCACTTCATTTCCACTCCCTTCAGTCCTGCAGCTGGCTGGCCAGCCCTTTGATCACTCCCCTATCCGTTTCTGTGCCCGTAATGGAGAGTATGTCACCATGGACACCAGCTGGGCTGGTTTCGTGCACCCCTGGAGCCGCAAGGTAGCCTTTGTGTTAGGCCGCCACAAAGTACGCACGTAAGTGCCCCAGAGCTGGCATTGGGATGTGGGACAGTGTGGGAGGGGGCAGGGCTCGACTTACTCTTCTCCACCCTGCAGGGCACCCCTGAATGAGGATGTGTTCACTCCACCAGCCCCCAGCCCAGCTCTGTCCCTGGACTCTGATATCCAGGAGCTATCTGAGCAGATCCACCGGCTGTTGTTGCAGGTGAGAGTTGAGGGGAGGAGGCTTGGGAGATGAGGAAAGGGTGGGGTGTAGGGTTATAGACACCTAACCCATTTTTTTTCTCCGCCTCAGCCAGTGCACAGCCCCAGCCCAACGGGGCTCTGTGGAGTTGGCCCTGTGACTTCCCCAGGTCCTCTCCTCAGCCCTGGCTCCTCCAGTGACAGCAATGGGGGTGATGCTGAGGGGCCTGGGCCTCCTGCCCCAGTGAGTGTCCTCCCACTTCACCCTTCTAGTCTCCCCTTCCCCTGTCTTTCTCAGAATCAGTATTGCCAATCCCAGAGGAGCTCTGCCTCTTCCCCCTTCCTCTTCCTTTTTGTAGTGCTTTCATCATGTCCTGCATGCCTCCCCACTGGTACCTTCTTGTACTGTGCTTTGAGTTCCTGACACTGGCCAAGTTCCTCCAATGCTGCCTGCTGCCCTGTTTTGTCCCGTAGGTGACCTTCCAGCAAATCTGTAAGGATGTACATCTAGTGAAGCACCAGGGGCAACAGCTTTTTATCGAGTCCCGGGCTCGGCCTCTGCCCCGACCCCACCTCCCTGGTAATTTGGTGAAGGTGTGGGTGAGGAGTGAGACCTGGGTGTCCCCTCACCTTCACCCCAACCCAGAGGAGCTTTCCTTTTTTTTTTTTTTTAATCCTTGGCATAGCTACAGATACATTCAGGGCCAAGATCCTTCCTTGCCATTCTCCAGACCCAGAGCTGGAGGCAGCCCCTGCTCCAGTCCAGGCCCCACTGGTCTTGGCTTCTGAGGAGGCTGAGAGAAAAGACGCTTCCAGTTGCTCCTACCAACAGATCAACTGCCTGGACAGCATCCTCAGGTAAGGCCAGTCCAGCACCTTTTCCCACTTGGGCCCTGGCCCCACCTACCCCAGGTCCTGCTCTCATGTCCTCTGCTGTATCACCAGGTACCTGGAGAGCTGCAACATCCCTGGTACGACCAAGCGTAAATGTGCCTCCTCTTCCTCCTGCACCACCTCCTCAGCCTCTGATGATGACAGGCAGAGGACAGGTCCAGTCTCTGTGGGGACCAAGAGAGGTAAAGATCTGGTACATGTCCTGCTCCTACTGCCCTGTCCTGGCCCACTGGCCCTGTGTCTCTACCCTTCTGTCTTTGGGGCCCCCACCTTGCTCTGCCTTGTCCCCCTCCCAGCCTCCAGATATCTAGATTCCTCTCTACTGTCTGTCCTTTCTCTTCCTCCCTGGGATTTCCTTTCCTGACCTCCTGGTTGGGGTGGCGGTGGTAACTGGTGCCATCTCTCTGCACAGATCCGTCGGCAGTGCTGTCTGGGGAGGGGGCCACCCCTCGGAAGGAGCCGGTGGTGGGAGGCACCCTGAGCCCGCTCACCCTGGCCAATAAGGCGGAGAGCGTGGTGTCTGTCACCAGTCAGTGTAGCTTCAGCTCTACCATCGTCCACGTAGGAGACAAGAAGCCCCCGGAGTCGGGTATGGGCGTGGAGTAAGGGGGGCAGTGCCCAGGTTTCCCATGGTCCCCTAGCCAGAGCTCCCTCCCTTCTGCTTTTCCCTTCCCCCTCTGGCCCTAATGGGAGAGAAGAAGGCCTCCATTTTATCTTGGGGCTACCGCTTTTGGCCTCTACCTCCACCAGCCTTTGCTGCTTTCTTTCCCCCATTTTGCTTCCTGTGTTGTTATTGTCAGTTCACACACACAGTTTGGGGTGGGGTATTCAACCCTGAGGTGCTAGGACTGTTGAAAACGCCTGAAGAGCATTGACTTGAAGAATGTGGGAGGGAAGGACAAGGGGTGGGCTTCCCTTCCAATGAGAGTCATGGGTTATCCTAGGGTAGTGCCGCTGGAGGGGATTGAGTATCCTCTGTATCCTGGGACAGTTTTGCATAGAGAAGAGGGCAGAGCCATTCCTCATCAGGGAAGAGGTCAAGAGATGCACATGGCCCAGGCTTGGCACTGGGGCAAGAGGCCAGGGGTTGGCTAAGCTGTTGTACGGGGAGGGTGTGGTATGGATGTGTTAACTCCTTAGGTGATTCTCATGACCTTTCCCCAATCTTGCCTTCTTCAGACATCATCATGATGGAGGACCTGCCTAGCCTGGCTCCAGGCCCAGCCCCCAGCCCAGCCCCCAGCCCCACAGTAGCCCCTGACCCAGCCCCAGATGCTTACCGCCCCGTGGGCCTGACCAAGGCTGTGCTGTCCCTGCACACACAGAAGGAGGAGCAGGCCTTCCTCAGCCGCTTCCGTGACCTCAGCAGGCTTCGTGGACTTGATGGCTCCTCTGTTGCCCCCTTGGCCCCTGGTGAGTGAGGTAGCTACCTGTTACCTCCCTGAGCCTGCCCTCTGCCCCATCTAGGACCAGACTGTTGTGGGGAGGGGGTTCTTGAGGGAGATGTTCCTGCTCCAGGGACCCAGGCTGGTGGTACCTCCACCACCAGGGCCGCTGCCTAGGGTCAGGCCCCTCACTAGCCTCTCCCCACGAGGATGGGGTTCCAGGCTGGAGCCAGAGGAGGGCAGCCTGGGGATTTGGTACTGAGAAAGGTAGGCAGAGGTGCTCTGCTCCAGGTAAGCTATTTCAGGCCCAGCATGGGGGCTGCAGCAAGAAGTAAACTCACTTAGGACTGACTCAGTTGTTGCTTAATAAGAAATCTATACAAACTCTGTGCTGAATATGGGCAAGGTAGGCTGGGATGACTCTGGGTGGGGTTGGGCTTCAAGGGCAGATGGCAGCCCAGCAGGTGCTTGAGGGGAGGTCTCCTGCAGGCGGAAGCAGGGCCTCAGGACTGGGCTTTCTTGCCCACCTCTTCACTGCATCATGAGCTAGGCAGAGCACAGCCTTGACTGGCAGAAGGAACACCAAGGCTGGCAGTGCCTGCGGGACTTTGGCAGATGCACCAGAGCCTCCTGCCTGTTCATCCATGGACACACCCTGCTTCCTCCCATCTGCCAGCATGCCTCTCTCTTCTGCACATCCGCAGCTTGACCCCTCATGTAACCTGTCTCTGGCTCATTTCTCAATAAATCCCCCTGTCCCTGCCTCCTGTGATTCTTCCCTGAAGGTTTCTATCTCCCCACAGTCCCCTCTGTTCTGTGTGGGCTGGGAAGCCAAACTCTCTCCTTGGCCTTTGCCTGCCCTCTCCCTGGTCTGAGTGGCAGGACAGTTGGGGTGACAGGGGCACTAACCTCCAGGTTGAGGCCCTCGCTAATCCTGGTCTCTCCCCACAGGCTGCCACAATGGTCCTGTACCCCCCAGCCGCCGCCACCACTGCCGATCCAAAGCCAAGCGCTCACGTCACCACCAGACCCCGCGGGTCGAAGCGCCCTGCTATATCTCCCATCCCTCACCTGTGCCACCTTCTGCTCCCTGGCCCCCACCATCGGCTACTACTCCCTTCCCATCTGTGGTCCAGCCCTACCCCCTCCCAGTGTTCTCCCCACGAGGCAACCCCCAGCCTCTTCCCCCTGCCCCTACATCTGTGCCCCCTGCAGCTTTCCCGGCCCCCCTGGTGACCCCAATGGTGGCCTTAGTGCTCCCTAACTATCTGTTCCCTACCCCATCTAGCTACCCCTATGGGGTACCCCAGACCTCCACCGAGGGGCCTCCTACCCCTGCTTCCCACTCCCCTTCTCCATCCTTGCCCCCCCTGCTCCCCAGCCCTCTCCACCACCCGGACTCTCCGCTATTCAACTCGAGATGTAGCTCCCCGCTCCAGCTAAATCTACTGCAGCTTGAGGAGCCCCCCCGTGTTGATGGGGGTGCTGTTGCAGGGGGCCCTGGGAGCAGTTCTGGGCCCCTCCCCCCCAGTGAGGAAGCTGCTGAGCCAGAGGCCAGACTGGTGAGCACTGACTCTCCTGCATCCTCTTACGGCTGCCATGTAGCCCCTATCCCCTTGTCCCTCCTCCACCTTGCACTTCCTGCCCTCTGTCTGCCTGGCATTGCCATCTCCAGAAGATAGTGTCATGGGGTGAGACCCCAGGTGAATTTCTGAATGAGGCAGAAATTAGCTGCTTCACCTAAGGACTGCGGGGACAGTCCTGTCTGACAGGAAAGTTAGGACATCCCAATAACTTCTCAGTGTGCATCTGTCACTTGGAAATGGTCCAGCATTGTGTCCCTACTCTTTGCCAGGTCTCTGCTCTCTCATTCTGGCTCCACTGTCATGGAGAGGGGATCAAGGTGGATTGGGTGTGCCCTCCAATCAGTGGAAGCAGTTGAAGGGAAACCCAGGTATTACTCCTTTAATCCCTCCCTGTCCTCCTTCCACTTCTCTCCAGGTGGAGGTAACCGAGTCTTCCAATCAGGATGCGCTTTCGGGCTCCAGTGACCTCCTAGAGTTGCTGCTGCAAGAAGACTCTCGCTCTGGCACAGGCTCTGCTGCCTCAGGTTCCTTGGGCTCTGGCTTGGGCTCTGGATCTGGTTCAGGCTCCCATGAAGGGGGCAGCACCTCAGCCAGCATCACACGTAAGTGCCCCCTACTAACACATCCCAGGGTAGGACAGTGACTGGGGAGTTGGGAGGTCAGGCCCCACCTTGGCCCACAATCTGCTTCCTAAAACCAGTGGGCTGGACATGTGGCATTGAGGAAGTCCTTGAGGGAGGCCTTGCGAGGTCCCAGGGTTGGAAGCACCAGCCGGCCTGACTCTTTTGGCTGGCCCCCTGCTTCACAGGCAGCAGTCAGAGCAGCCACACAAGCAAGTACTTTGGCAGCATCGACTCTTCTGAGGCTGAGGCTGGGGCTGCCCAAGCCAGGGCTGAGGCTGGGGACCAGGTCATTAAGTACGTGCTCCAGGATCCTATCTGGCTGCTTATGGCCAATGCTGACCAGCGTGTCATGATGACCTACCAGGTGCCCTCCAGGTGAGGAGTTTGAGGCCTCCTCTGCCTCCCTTTCAGAGGGAAAGGGTAGGGGGCTGGCCCACCCTTATTCCCCAGGTAACTTGGGATTTTCTTTTCTGGGGGTGGCTCTTTGGCTTCTCATTCTATCCTCTGCCTGTTGGAGCCCCCTTATTAGTTCCTTCCAGGCTCAAGGCAGCTTTCCTGGTCTTAGAATCCATGAATTCCTAGATCACTGGTTCAGGGGATGAGCATGAGGCAGTGGATGAGGAGTTGTGTTAGAGGAAGAATGCCAGCCTCATGGGCCCTGGCCCCTGCTCCCAGCCTTCTGAACCTCTTCTCTGGGCAGGGACCTAGCCTCGGTGCTGAAGCAGGACCGGGAGCGGCTCCGGGCTATGCAGAAGCAGCAGCCTCGGTTTTCAGAGGACCAGCGGAGGGAACTAGGTGCTGTGCACTCCTGGGTCCGGAAGGGCCAGCTGCCTCGGGCTCTTGATGTGATGGTGAGAGAGAAGTCTGGGCCAGGAGGGAGAAGAAAGAATTGAGCTCAAGTCCAAAGGATAGAGGCTAAGGGCTGATCCCTTAATTGTCCTTGGATCATTAATTCTGAAGGATATTAATTCCACTAAGTTTGCTGCTGGGTTATATAACATTAAACCACATGAGTTTTCTTTTCTGGGCCAATTCTATGCCAATTCTGTGCCCCCTGCAGCTTTCCCGGCCCCCCTGGTGGGGTCTGGATACAGGGTACAGTGCATTTTCAAATCTGTTGGCCCCATGTGCATCTGTGTGGACTAATGTTTCTTCAGAGTACATTTTGGGAAGGACTCTTGGGCTGGGGGATAATGGGAGCTGGGCTAGGAGGTCAGCAATAAGAGAACTTTGCCTGACTCACTCATCTGTTTTCTCCCTCCAAGGCCTGTGTGGACTGCGGTAGTAACACCCAAGACCCTGGCCACCCTGATGACCCAGTCTTCTCGGAACTGGATGGATTAGGGCTGGAGCCCATGGAGGAGGGCGAAAGCGGTGGTGGTGGTGGTGAGGTTGAGGGTGGAGATGAGGCCCAGGTCCAATTTGGGACCAGGGTCTCAACTTCTCAGGACCTGGCCATGGAGGAAGAGGAACAAGGTGGGAGCTCATGCAGTCCAGCCATACCTGCCACAGATAAGGGCACCAGCTAGACTGCATTTTGGGGCAACTTCCAGGAGTGCATGAGAAGCTTCCTTCTCCCACGTCCCGACTCGCAGAATACAGATGTGGCTGGACCAACCAATAGCAAAACTGTCCCAGCTTCTCCCACTGTAGGGGGCTGGACCCCCATAACCAGCCCAGGATCCTGGGGCTGCCTCTAGCCTCTGAGAGAACAAGAGTGGAACTCTTCAGCCCAGCCTAGAAAAGCCTCACCTCCCACCCTTGGTGAGGAATCCTTTCTTCCTCTGGACAAGGTTGCTGATAGGCTGCTGAAGTGGTCACTCCAAGTCTCAGCTGTGCCAGAGTCCTGGTCTGCCAGGGTTGGGGACTGTACTTATTTATTGGGGGAGGCAGCCCTCTCTCCCACCTTCTCAGATGGGAGGAGGAGCAGGGCCTGAGGCCTAAGCAGGAGCGGGTGGTCCAAACCCTTCGCTGCTCCAAGGTGGGGAAAGTTGGTGGACCATGGAGTCCTTCGTGCTGCCCCTCAGGTGGGACCCAGGCGTTCTCAGCTGTACCTCTTCTGATGACATTTGTGTTTTTGATATTGTGTCTGTTAATATTTTTTAATACAAAAAAAAAAAACAACAACAAACCACAGGACTTTGTGGAATGAAATTTGGGGGTTGGGTGAGGGGAGATCTTTGTGGGGAGGTGTGGCCAACTTCCTAGAAGGTTGTAGTGAGTGAGCAATTTCCATCCCTCTTCTCATAACCTTTCGAGCTGAAGAGCCTTGCTGAGCCTGCTAAATCACCTAATTCAAATCCTGCTCTCACCTCTAACATCACCTCAGCTGCATTTGTCCTGGGAAGGAGTGATGAGAAGCAACTTGTGGCTAAGGTCTTGTGAAACCTCCAACATGGGTCACAGTGCCTGAGGAGGGGAAAAGCCCACTTAACCTGCTAGTGTCCTGAAGCAGTTGAGGGCATTTGACTTTGTCACCACACGGGAGAAGGCCTGAAGGTGTTAGGTGGCTAAGGGACTGGGAATAACACACCCATGCATGGTCAAGTTGGCTCCCAAAGGTGTGGAAGAATGAAGGGACACACAGTTAGCTCTCTGGTTCAGGAATCAGAACCTGGCAAAGGAAAGGAAGGGGGTAACCCTAGAAAGGATGAGTCATTGAGGACTTGGGGCAACCGTTGTCTTGTGTTTTCCACTAGTGCCTGTAAACAGCATGCTCTATGCATACAGCTTCAACACCTCAGTGGCGCTGTGGTTTAGCTGGTTAGAGCGCCTGCTTAGTAAACAGGAGATACTGGATTTCGTATCCCAGCGGTGCCTAGGCCAAAAATAGTGTGGCATTATTGCTGCGAGGCAAACACATTTCCATAGTAGGGGTCTTTCTGTCTTACTAAGACCTACTTTGGGACTTCACTTCCAGTCCTCTTTAAGTATGCATTTCTGTTCTGACTGCCACTTCCCCTCCGTAGGGGAAAGCAGGCTTATTTTGTTGTGGCCTTACTGTGCCTCGGGGCGAGGAGGGAGAAAAGAAAAAAACTTGCTGAGCGTTGTTGAGCCGGTAGGGCTGCTGATGACCCATGCAAAGTAGGCGCGGCCTGCACCGCGGAAGCGCACGCGCACAGACATCCAAGAACAGACCGGGCGAAGCAGGCATTATTCATAGGCAACTATAGTTGCACAGGCCCCAGTTTGCACGTGGCTGTGATGGCCGAGTGGTTAAGGCGTTGGACTCGAAATCCAATGGGGTCTTCCCGCGCAGGTTCGAATCCTGCTCACAGCGTTAGCGCTTTTGGATGGAGGTATTAGAAAGAGTGTTTTTCTCTTGCTTTCTTCTCTTGGAAAATATCCCTTGTTTAGTCTGGGATTCTCAGGGGCTCAGCCACGGCACCCCGCCTCCGCGAGCGCCCTCTTGCGGGCCTCAATCTTAACCTACACCTCGGAAAGCTGTGTCCTGCAGAAGAAGCCTTCCCGCCCACAAAATCAACGCACAAAATTTATTGCATCTTTAAAATATCACAAATAAGTCTAAGGAATCACGTAACAACTTGCCGTTTCGGTAGCTGATCAACTTAGACCTATTCATCATTCTGCTGAACTGTTCCTTTTCCAGAAACGTAAATACTATCCAAAATTTTCTGATATCCTTGTTTTTAACTGTTGTGGCTTGTAGAATCAAAGCAGCTGAATTTGATACAAGTTCAATGTCGTTTCCTTCAAGAATTAACTCACCTTTTTGGGCTTGAGATACTGAACAAGCAATACCTGACCTCATCCGAACCCTGCGGATGTATTTTTCACCCAAGAACATGGAAATGAGCATACACAGACCTCATCTTGTAAAGGAATCCCAGTGGAACACCCTTAATCATATTCTGTACACGATTACAGATAGTGAGAACAGTAGCCAGTTCCTTTCTACTTCCCCACCATTTGTCAGTCTGGAGCCTCTTCTGTTTCTTTCCAAGGATACTGAGTTCTACATTGATGTTGATTGAAGTCCCTCTGCAGGGTGCCCTGGGGCCCTTCATAATTATTATGTGTCCCTTCAGAGTGATATCCACATTTGCTGGAATATCGACACTCTGATTGCTAAGAATTGTCTTCATCCTTGCAGTAGATGCAGCAAAGAGCCCTTGCAGAAGACTTGTAACTAACTGCCAATTTGAATTCTTAACTTCACCTCACTCAGGTGATTCCTCAATGCTATTTCACTACCGTATTACATTTCCTTAATCCATTGGCCTGCAATTCTATACTATTTCATTCCTTCTCCTTTCTTCACCTCAAACCACAAATAAATCCCTGTATCCTCTGTCAGCTTTACTTCATTTCACAGAGAATAAGGCATTCTGAAGAGATTTTTCCATTGATATGCACACTTGTACCTACCTACCTACCTACCTACCTGTCTGTGTCCACATACTCTTCCTTTCCCTCATTATTGAAGATGAACACTTCCACCTAAAGCCTATACTTACTAGAGCTCCCATTCCCTCAGGCAGCACACGAGGGCTCAAGGACATTGTTCTCATTCCCATACCATCAAAATTTCCCTCTCTAACCGGATTATTCCCTCCAAACAACAAACATTCTGAAATGCATTCCAATTTAGAGCAATCAAAACAACAAAAGCTATCTTGACCCCATGCCCCCCTCCAGTTACCATTCCATTTCTCTGTTTTCCTCTTCTGCAAAACAAGTTATATCCACTAACTCCAATTCGATCTTTTCATTCTCCTTTGAACCTTCTCTAATCAGATGCCATTACATTGCTAAATTCATTGATCACTACTTAGCAGCAGTTGCTTACTCTCCCCTCTTAGTAACACTCTTTACTCGCCTTCTAGGACACCACACTCTTCTGATACTTCTTCTATGTCATTAGCAGTTCATTTACAGACTCCTTTGCTGGCTCATCATCTTCTGGATCTCTACCTGTTGGAGTGTTTTCAAGGTTCAATTTTCCAAACTCTTCTCTATCTGTACTCCTTTAGTTATTTCTAGTCTCAGGGCTTTACATATCAATGAATAATATATTAATACATCCCAAATTTTTATCTCCAGCTCCAGAACTCTTCCCTGAATTATAGATGCCTATATCTTATTGCCTACATGTCATTTCCATTTGGATATTTAATAGGCAATCACAAACTTAAAATGTCCAAACCAGACTCCTGGTTCTTCCCAGAACCTGCTTCACCTATAATCCTTCTATCTCAGTTAATGGAAATTCCATTTTTTCAATTGGTCCTAAAAACCCTAGGACAATCTTTGGTACATCTCTCATGCAGTGCACATTGAACCAGTCCTCAATTTCTTATTTAAAATATGTAAAAAAAAAAAAAAATTGACTATCACTATTTCACCACTTCACCCTGGTCCAAGCCACCCTTATTTTTCACACAGATAATTGCAGTAGCCCCTAAATTATTTCCTTGCTTCTGCTCTTGTTCCTTGTTCCCTTACAGTGAACTCTGAACACACTGGGCAAAGTGATCCTTTTAAAAAATAAATCGGATTATGTCATTCCTCTACTCTTTCAATAGAGTATCAATATGAATTCTTGTTTTTTAATGTGTATAGATATAGAAATAAATGTATGCACATACACAATGTATACACATACATATATTTTCTAGCTCTGTCCATAGAGAGAGCCCAAAAGGCATGATACAAAAGTCATGATAAGTACACCAAGTGTCCAGATCTTAGTTACTAAATGTCATTTTCTATTAAAATGGACCAGGGCTCCTTGGAAATAAGGCTAATTCCAGGGCTGCAGTTGGGGAATTACAAAATGATCTTGAAACATTTTGTTGCATTAGAAAGTAAAGAGGTGATCAAAGAATATTGGGTATATATCAAAAAGAAACAGCAGCTAGAGGCTGAGGTCAGCCAAAAGGGTTCTCATTGGCTAAATCTGGGACAATCTGGGCATTAAATAAATAATGATCGTGGTGGATTATAACTCATTGAATCAAGTAAGAATCCAAAGTTCAAATCAGTATGAATAAACGGGAGGAAAAGCAAAAGCTCTTTTTATAGTAAACTGCCAACTAATAAATATAGGAGTATTGCAGTTAAAAATCATCAATGGGCACTAAACTAATGGGTAAATTTTTGATGAGATAGTAAAGAATCTGAAAGTATCTTCTCACAAATTATTAATTATTGCTAAGAGGAAATAATAACTTTACAGTGGAGAACTCTGGTGGACACCATTTTAACCATGTCATCAAAGTCAATATCTCAATATTGGGACAAATTGACATGGGTCTTCTGATGTGATGCAATGAGAAAGACACATCACTTCTGTGGTGACATTACTGACAAAAATGCATAACCTGAATAATTGGATTCTACCCATGGAGAAACATCTAACAAACCAAACCAAAGGACATTCTATAAAATAACGATCCTGAACGCTTCAAAACTATGAAAATCAAGAATAACAAAGATTCTTCCAGATTAGAATTTAATAACTAAACTATCGATTAAATTAAGGAAAGACATTTTTCAGACATAGGATGTTAAAAACAAAACAAAACAAAACAAAAACAACATCCATTCCTTCTCAAAGGAGACTAGAGATCGTGCTGCCCCAAAACAGAGGAAGTAAGCCAAGAGGACATGAATTTCAAAAAACCCAGGGTCCAACACAAAAAAGACCTGAAGGGAATTCTCAAGATGATAAAGACCCAGGAGCTGTGTCGCAAAGACAGGGAGAAACCAGTCCAGGTTGGAGCAGTAAGAGTGCTCCGGAAGAACGGAAGAACGACTCTTTAAAAAAAATTTTTTTAAGCTGAAATTGATGGATTAAGTGACCTGTTTGCTGACACTTGAGAGTTTAAATTGAGTTTGGGTAAAGAATTAATAATACATCATAGAAAACTTAAACCAAAAAATAAAGCAATTATTAACTCTAAAAAAAATAAAACTACACAATAAAGGTGACTCAAATGCAAAAATATTTACCTTACCATAATAATAAAACATTAAATATTTATTTAAAAATTACAGAACACCTGAAACAAATACAATATTGTATGTTAGCTATATTTCAATAAAAATATTTTTAAAAATTACAATTACAGAACTGGAAGAATGAAGGAGAAATAAAAACATATGTGAACATAGGTCTGGAGGAACAGAGTAGAAAGCCAGTAAAAGTGTCTGAACTAGGGGAAAGGAGATCAAGTAGACATGTATGTTATTCAGAAGTATGAAGTATAGATGTAAATGGTAGAACAAACAACTATGAGCTGTCAAGTAGCCACTGAGGAGTAGGAATCAGGGAAGACAATAAAAAAAAATCTAGGAAAACTAAGTAGAAGCCATCTGGAAAAAGAAAAAGAATCAGAAGCCACATTTTCAATAAGGGCAAAAGTGGGTGTAGAGTTGAAAAATGGCAAAACAGGAGATGAAAACACAATGAAAGGCTGGGAAATTATGAGATAATGGACCCACCTCCAGAATTTGGACATCCTAGAAAGCATGCATAATCAGTTCACACATGGCCAGTCTCTGCCAAACTGAGAGCCAAGTAAATACTAATCTTTTTCTACTCTTCACAGCCACTGTCTTTGTCTCACCCTCACCATCTCCTTTCCAAGCTATCAAAGCACCTTGTTTTGTTATTTCACTTAGAACTAAGTTTATAGAATACCTTCACATGTTCCAAAGTTACTCACTTGCTAATCAATATTCCACTGAAGTCTCCAGGTTCTAAAGTAAATAATTTCTCCTTGTTTGAAGAAAACCATCTGATTAAAATAATACTCTTTAAATGCTAAAAAATTTAAAAAATTAAAAAAATTCTTCCAGATTAAATGAGGCTAAAGAGACATAAAAATTATATGCAACATGTGATCCTGGATTGGGAATAAAGACCTATAAAGGACGTCATTGAAACATTTGAGGAAATTTGAATATGGACTAGGGATTAAATAATAATATAATATTATTTTTAATATCCTGATATCGATAATTGTACTATATTATGTACCATTATGCTATGAATGTCCTTATGCTTAGGAAATACATACTAAGCAACTAGGGGCAGAAGAGCCTGATGTTGCCAAATGGTTCAGAAAACAAATATTTTTTATTATATTTGGAGGGAAGTGATAAAGCAAATGAGGCAAATATAAACAATTAATGAACTTGGGGGGAAAAGTATGCAGTTCCTTGTATTATTCTTGTAACTTTCCTGAAAGTGTGAAATTACATAAAAATTAAAAGTGCCAAAAACTAAAACGAAAGAGCAAAGGGAAAAAAAGTCTTCCAATGGCTTCTCATCTCACTCAAAAATGAGTGAATCCTGACAAAGTCCTTGCAGTGGACTAGGTGGTCCTACATTTTCAGCCTTCCTCTTTATAGCTCCAATCTCACCTCCTACAACTCCTATGCTGGCTACCTCCACCCCAGCCCTGCCCGCCCACTCAAGCCCTTGCTGCTCTTTTCCTCAGACAGGCCAGGCATGTTGCCCCTCAGGGCTTTTCTTACAGTCAGTCCCTCTGCCTGGAGTGTTCTTCCCCCAGGCTTCCATGTAGCTTGCACCATCACCTCTTACATTCACCTTCTTAATGAGTCCTTCCCTAATCATACTATCTAAAATTACAGTTCCCACTCTCCACTTCCCTGCTTCACATTTCTCCATAACATTTATCATCATTTAACAAATGATAAGTTTTGTATAATATTCATTTGACTGTTTTTCCCACAAGAAGCGTATGACTCATAAGGGCAAGGAATATTGTCTGTTTTGTTTTAAGATATACAGAGGACTTTTCCTTGATTCTTCCCTTGGCCCAGGGGTCTGGCCTTCCTACTTCCCAGCCCCCAAAACCCCAGGATCCAACCCTCCAGGCACTTCCCCTACCCAGGACCCAGGGGGTCCCAGGAAACCGCCTTCCCTTTGAAGAACAAAGAGGGAGGAGTTGAGCCTTGGAACCCAAGCTTGGGGAGACATCACAGCAGGGGAGAGGAAGCTCAGACAACTGGACCAGCTGTGTTATCTCAGTTCCTTTCCAGCCCCCTGCCTCCCTAAGGGCCCCCCACACGTGTGGGACTCGAGTTCCCCTCCCGCGAGCCCAGATACAGCCTAGTTTTGAGAGCATGGCTAGGAAGAGGCTGGAAACCCAGACTTTCATACACACACTATGTACACAGACATGCACACAGGTCCACGCTGACACAGAGGCATGCCAACCACACAGAGACCCCCATCTGATACCCCCAGAAACACTGGGAGTGGGGGATGTTCTCACAACCACATCTGCACAAAAGCAGTGGCTGGAGAAAATCACCCAGCCCAACAACTGGTCTCAGATTTAGGGAGTATTTTTTAAGAAAATAATACAAAATTAGGAACAGAAAGTAACATTTAGAGTGAAACAAGGGATCACAACAACTTACAAATCGAAAAAACTGGCAGATGCCACAAATGCCACAAAGTCCAGAAAAATAACTCATTTGTATTAATTAACTGCCTGTGCACCTCTATAATATCTTTTACAGATTAGCTACTGGCTTTATATATTTCATATCTTGTTTCTCCTCTACTATCCATGTACTTACAGTGATAGGAGCCACTGGACACATTCATATCACATGTGCCCTCTGGCTTTGCACAAAGCTTGATGAGTGGGCACCACATGATAGGAGTACTCCTGGAAGCCATTCCTACACTAAAATAGCTAGGCTAACTTAACCACATGTGGAGTGACTGGGAACTATATCAGCATATCCCATGAAACTTTAAAATTTATGTCTCTCCAACTCACTTTCTCCATAACCAGATCTCCCAAAATGGTTACAATTACGCCAACACCAGGGGGGAAGTTTGACAGAGGGAAAGCAAAGTGGAAAGTGACCGTGGCCTATACCATTAACAGTTAAAATATTTTACATTTGCACATTTTACAGAGGCATATATGGTTGTGTGAAGGTGTTGCTAGGACCCTCCCAGGGGCCTGTGTAAGTGAGGAGTCCTGCAGCATGAACTTCATTAGCTTCATGGTGATTTGGCCTCTGAACTTGAAATGTTTTATCCCCCATCTCAAATGGACTCTCAACCTGCCTAAAAATCCTATTCTCTTGCCTAGGTTTATTTTTCTACTCTCAGAAATGAACACTTCCTACCTTCTTTCTCCTCAAACAATCTGTAGCTCTCTCCTCTCCATCAATGAGCTTGATTCATTCTTCTCTGAGAAAATGAAAGAAATTTAGACAACTTGCCTCATCCTTTCTCTACTCCAACTGACCCTCGTCCTCTGTCTCCTTCAATCTCCCTATGCTTGAAGAACCTTCCCTACCAGCTGAGATTGATTTCTCTACCTTGCAGAGGTGAAATCTACCCACTTCATTCCCGCCCTCCCCCAACCCCCCAGATTTTGAGGTCTTGGTTATTCCCATGGACATCAAACCAGTTCTAGCAACCCTCAACTCTTGTGCTTCTACACGCCACATTGTTCTGCTCACCATTTACAACAAAACTTGATGGAGTTGTCTATAAGCCACTGTCTACATACATTCATATCCTATTTAACCTCAACCCACTCAGTGAGACTGCACATAGTCACTCCCCGCAACCCAGGTCATCTGCGACTTCCAAGAGGCTAAACTGAATAGTTGCTTCTCTCTTCCTACTTGACCTCCCAGCAATTTATCTAGAGCTTACTGCCCCTTCCTTCTTCATATACTCTTTTTTCTTGGTTTCCAGGACACCTCACTCTCCTGGCTTTTCTGCTCTCTGATCACTCTAGATCCCTTTGACAATTTTTCCTTCTCAACTTGACCTTGTGTTGGGGTGCCCACCCAGGGCTCCTTGCTCAATCTCTTTTCTTTTATCCTCTCTCCCATCCTTAGTCTTATAACATTAAACACCATCTATCTTTCAATGACTCCCCTATATTTACCCTCCAGCTCTGACTCCCAAACTTGTATATCCCTGGCCTACCTGGATAAGGTGTCTAAGGGAATCTCCACTAACCTGATTAAAGTATAATACTCGATTGCTCTCTCCAAATCCTTTTTGTACCCTCCCCCTTTCCATCTCAGGAAAAGGCACCACCGACTGCCAGGTTACTTAAGCCAAAAACCTAGTTCACTTTCTCTCTCCACTTCAGTACAAGCTATCATCATGTCTTGCCTAGATGACTATTCCAGCAAGCTAGATGATGTCCCTGCTTCCATCCTTCACACAGCAGCCAAAGTGTTAATTTAAAGTATAGGTTAGTGAACATAACTTTCCTATTAAAACTCTCCACTGGCTTCCCATTGCACTTAGACTAAGATCCAAACTCCTTCAGGAGCCTCCAAGGCCGGATGTGAAGGGCCATATCTGACTCTCCATTTTTATCTCTATGGCACTCCAAATGCTCCGTCTAAGGGACACTGGCGCCCTTTCTCTAGCTCCCACCGGCAAAGCCTGTTCCTGCCTCAGAGCCTTTGCACTTGCTGTTCTTTTTGTTTGAACTCATGGCTGGCTGCTCTGGGTTGAAATATCACCTCCTGATTGAGGATGTCCCTGACAGCCCAAAGTAAAGTAACACTTTACTCTAAGTCGTTGTGGTGCCCGGTTGTTCCTCATCTCGCCCCCAGTCTTATAAGAATTTGAACCTATATTATTTTCTGCTTTCTTAGTTATTTTGTCTCTCCTGCCCAACCCCAATGTACCATCAAAGCCTAACCATACTGAGCACATAAAAGGCACTCTGTAAATATCCGCTGAGTGGATAAATACAGCGGCTGTGCACACAGATAGACAGATGCCCAGATTGCCGTACATTTTCCTTCTAGAGGTAAACTGTTCCCGCTTAGAGTTGAGGAGACAGCATTCCCAGTCACCGACACAATTATGAGATAGGAAAGACCTAGACCTCAGCCCAGGTGAAACAGATAGTCTCAAAGAGACAGGAGACAAAAATCAGAGATGCAGAGACACAGACCCAGGGCCAGTTTCAGAGAGAGTGACCGAGATAGATCAAGATACCAAGACCGAGACCTAGACGCAGCGAACCTGAGACCTGGGCCTGCAGAAGCCGGGACAGCAGCAAGAGACAGTGCCGTGAGGAGTGGGGCGAGGGAGGCCTAAGGTGCCCCGCGGAATACCGCTGAAAACCTGTGCGGCAAGCCGGGGAGCCCAGCTGTCCGCGACGCCGCTCACAAGTGGCCGCGGCAGCTGGCGGGTGCGCCCCGCCGCCAGCCTGCGGGACACGTGCGGGATCAAAGCGGCCGGGAAGGGGCGGGCGGGGAGGTGGCAGGAACCTGGAGGTGTGAGCGAGCTTCCTAGGGGACGGGAGAAACGTGGGAGCGCAAAGTGCCGCGAGGCGACAGAGACCCAGAGAGATCCTAGAGACCTGTAGACACCCAGAGACACCCAGAGACCGAGACACAGACTCAGAGAGAGACGGAGAGGCTGGAGAGATCTAGAGTCAGAGATAATACAGGAGACTACAAAAAACCCGAAGAGACCAGCGCGGAAGTTGCTGAAAGATCTGGAAAGAACATGAATGATACAGACACAGAGACACCAAGAGGAATGCAGAGACACAGAAAGACCGCGAGACAAAAAAGGCCGAGATCCCCGGGCTTGAAAAAAGAAAGCGCGCTTCAGAGAGAACAAGAGGTAAAACAGAGAGCAAGGCAGAGAAATGGAAAGAAGAGCAAGGGAGTCAGAGCACGTGAGGCGGAGACCTAGCCCCTCCCCGCGGAGGCCAAGAGGACCCCCGGGGTAGGAATCCGAGCGCAGTGTCCTTTCTCAGGGTCACGCCTGTGGAGGTGCGGGGCCGAGGGCAGAGGGCGGGGTGGGGAAGGCGGCAGGACCCCCAGGCTGGGTGGATGGGCTAGGGAGGAAGTATGGACTCAAGGTCTCGATCCAGAGCCTCAAACTCTGTGATAGAGTAAAAAAGTTATATATTAATAGCTCGTGGAAACGTTAAAGAGCTCAGATACTTCAAGAGACTCTTTAAAGGGGAGGGGAAAAAAAGGATATTTACTGCATTGGCCGGGAATCGAACCCGGGCCTCCCGCGTGGCAGGCGAGAATTCTACCACTGAACCACCAATGCTTACAGGAAAAGGGGGCCCGACGATTCTATCAAAGCTTGTAAGAGGCTAAAGCAGCCACTACCAAATCGACTTTGTAGGCAAGATGCCCAGCGAAGGCGTGGCCCCGAGTAGCTGACGTGGGTGGAGTACCAAGCCATCCTTCCTCTATCTGGGATCCGGCCATCCGACCATAAAGTCACCCCATATGGCAAGGGGCGGCCCCACACCCGGGTGCGAACAGCGCGGGGCCCCCAAGCCTCGCGTGCAGGTGAGAAAAACTCAGCCTGAGCCTAGGTTCCCAAGGAGGGGGGCAGTGGGGGCTGCTAGGGCCACACATCTGCACTCCCATTTGGCCCAGATAGAGGGAGGTGGGATATGCTGAGGGCCCTGAACCCAAATGGGAGCACCTACCCGAAGGTCTGCGTCTGTTCGGGCTCGGGCCTTGGCAAGGCAGTTTTCATGGGGGGGGGGGGCCCGAGAGAGACAGAGAGGCAGAGACAGAAAGAGAGACAGAGAGAGACAGAGAGACAGAGAGAGACAGAGACACAGAGACACACACACAGAGAGAGAGAGAGAGAGAGAGAGAGAGAGAGAGAGAGAGAGAGAGAGGAGAGAGGAGAGAAAGTGTGGAGGGGCACTGGGTGGGCTAGGAGTAGCACCATCCGACTCCGCAGCTATCGTCTGACTCGTTCAGCAATCTTGTCTTTACGTCTTCTTGCCCCTGGTTCCCTTGCAGTACCACCTGCTAAATCTCTGATTTTATCTTCTCAAGCATTTTGTCCTGAAGTCTCCGAGTGTTCACGCATCATTCTGCAGAGAGTCATGGTCTTGGTTTGAGGTGAGTGTTTATCTGTTTTTGTCTCTTTAAGAAAACTGCCTGCTTCCTGCTCCTCTACAGTTACGAGGGATCTCTGGGAGCAAGCAAAGCGAGCACACTTGTGTCAGGTGTTCTGGCAGCCTGAATCTCCTATTGTTTTGATTCAAATACTTGTAAGAGAAAGATCTCTCCACCTCCTACCCGTACTTCAAAGCTTTGCTTCCTCTTCCTTGAGGTTTCCTTCCCGCCCCCACCCCCACCCCCATCAGTCCAGCTATCCTTCAGGATGATCCTTTTCCCTAGCACGTACTGTACTCTGATTCTATAATAACTACTTGATAACACATCGTTTTTTCACTAGATCCTGCAGGGATGAGCTGAGCCTCTAGCGCATATCTCAGTATAGATGGTACAAGCCTAGACCAGTGCCCCGTGATCACAAGCGAGAGTGACTAACGCTTCTCCGGATCCTGGTGTGGACCGAGTCTCTCTCCTTGTTGGAGGAATTGAATATAACTGCCTTAGATAGAACAGAGCTTCTCTTCCACCTCCAGACAGAGCCTCAGTTGAATTAGACAGTTTCACCTCGCACACTCAGGTCGCTTTCTATCTCAAGTACGAGGTGAACTTTGGGGGAAGATGTATAAGCTCCAGCCTGGGGGCTGAGGGGTGCTAACTTTTATTTTATGGTGAGTGGGGTACAGTGACCTCCCAAGAAAGCTGCGATTGGGAGGTGGAGAATTCTGAACTTCACTCCTGAGTTCTGTCCCCAGATTCCTCAAACTCCCTCTCCCCCTCTAACAACCTCCTCCCTTCAACTGAGATCCGCCTCATTATACAGCCTTATGTTCCTTAAACCAGCTGGTGCTACATTGACCCCTCATTTCCCACACTCCCAGGCCAGTTCCACTCCCTCTCCTCCTCCTCGCGCTCCTCCCCTTTCCGGATGCCTCGTGCCCAGGGCCGCGCCGGGCGGGATCTGGGTGCCTAAGGGGGCGGGTCCGGGTCCCCCCATCACACCTGGGAGCCCGAGGGATATAAGGCACAACCCGAGCAGGAACTCGGTCTACACTAGGGTCCGGAGGAGCGATGGTCACTCGGGATCGAGCCGAGAATAGGGACGGCCCCAAGGTGAGAGGCGGGAGAAGAGGGAGCAGAGGTCCCTGGGCCTGGGAAGAGGCTGGAGACGCTGGGCTGGAAGGGGGAGAATTGAGTGGGGGACGCAAGGAGCCAGGAGCTGGGGAGGAAGTTGCAAACTATGAAGAAGGGGACGAGGTCAGAGCAGGACCTGAGTGGGCGGCAGAAGTAGAGGTCTGGGGTGTGGGTAATGGGAGTTGGCACCTTGCGGCCTGGAGGGCGTGGGAGGGGGCTGGAATTTGAGTGAAATAAGCAAGGGGAGAGCAGAGCTAAGGGAGGAGGGTGGAAACAAAAAGCGGAGACACGCACTTGCTCCACGCGGGCTGGCCCAATGGGCATTGGTTCCAGAGGCCCGAGACCGGGTGGAAGATTTTAGAACCAGTTGAGAACCGTGACAGCTTAGATGGGTTAGAGGGAGAAAAGGAGGCGCGGTCGCGCTGGGTATCTCCCTTTTTACACTCAGGGCCGCCAACTCTGAGTCCGGCACCTTGCGGCCCACGTGTCTGGGCTCAAAGAGGGCCCCCAAAGTTCTCCACTGAGACAGAGAGTCTGCACGAGACGGAGACGTAGAGAGAAAAGAGATGGAGAAGGAGAGACACAGAGTGGGGAGGAGGGAGGACAAGACTGAGAGAGGAGAATGCAGAAGACCCGGGAGAGAGAGGAGGCGAGCTACAGAAATTGACCCTAGGGGCGTTGGGAGGGGGAGCGGAGAGGGATCGAATGGGCTCGGCCCTAGGCTCTCAGGGGTCCTGGGAAGGGGTGGAGGCTGGCCTATCCCAGCGGCGGGATCCTGATGCCCGCGCGGCCGCGCTGAGTCTTGGTCCGGTCGGCCCGCTCTTCCTTTCCTGCTGGTCGCAGATGCTGAAACCGCTTGTGGAGAAGCGGCGCCGGGACCGCATCAACCGCAGCCTGGAAGAGCTGAGGCTGTTGCTCCTGGAACGAACCCGTGACCAGGTCAGTCCTTTTGCCATCCCCGGACCCCCCAAGCATCCCATCCTAGCGTCCCAGGGCTTCCCACTTGGGTGGGGACATATCCTCCATTGGCGACCCTGGCCCCAAGGCATCCTGATCTGAGTCCCGTCCTTGGAATCCCATCCCAGACCCCCTCTTGCTCTCAGAACGCGATCTTCGTGGCCACCCTTCGGGTCTGTAAGTTTCACACCCGGCTTTGTAAATTTCACTCCCGGGTAGGTCAGTTTCAGCCTCTGAGTCTGTAAATTCTTCCTCCTCTCCCCACCCCACCCCAACCCCGAACAGCCAGCAGTGTGGTTAATTTCACTCACTGGGTTTGCTATTTCAATGCGGGGTTGGCGTCATCTCCTCGGATTGGACAGTTTCGTGTCCGGGTAGGCGAGGACCTTTCTTGGTCATCTCCACTCTGCATTCGGTACCGCGCTCCGTGGTCAGAGCGCAAACGTGATCCGGGGGCACCCCCAGCTCCCGCATCCCCCCTCCCTTCTTCCCCCTGCCACTTTCCCCCCTCTCTCCCCACCCCTCTCTGTCTTTGCGCCCTCCCCTCCTGTCTGTAGAACCTCCGAAACCCGAAGCTGGAGAAAGCAGAGATACTGGAGTTCGCCGTGGGCTACTTGAGGGAACGAAGCCGGGTGGAGCCCCCGGGTACAGCGCGGGGGTGGGGCAGCTGAGGGAGGGGGGGGGATTCTCCGAGGCCCGGGCCGGGGTAGGTGGGGTGGACCCTGCGGTGGACGGTGGGCTTGGGGAGCGGCAGGCTCTGCTCCGAGGCGAGGTTAATAACACCCGCGCGTGTCTGTCTCTGTCTCCCTCATTTTCTCCCTCTGTGCGTCCATCTGGCTTTCTGCTTCTGTCTGTGCGCCTGTCCGGCCTTGGTATCTCCGCGCCCCGCCCCTTCCCTTACCCCTGTTGGGCCCCTGCGCTCCTGTCTTCCCGCCGGCCTCACTTTCCACCGCGGCTCCAGGGGTCCCCCGGTCCCCAGCCCAGGACGCCGAGGCGCTCGCCAGCTGCTACTTGTCCGGCTTTCGCGAGTGCCTGCTTCGCCTGGCGGCCTTCGCGCACGACGCCAGTCCGGCGGCCCGTGCCCAGCTCTTTTCCGCTCTGCACGGCTACCTGCGCCCCAAGCCGCCCCGGCCGGAACCGGTAGATCCGAGGCCCCAAGCGTCGCGCCCACCGCTGGACCCCGCCGCCCCGCCGCCTGGCCCCGCGCTGCACCAGCGCCCCCCAGTGCATCAGGGCACCCCTAGTCCTCGCTGCGCCTGGTCCCCGTCCCCTTGCTCTCCCCGTGTCGGGGATTCCGGCGAGCCGGCGCCCCTCACCGGACTGCTGCCGCCGCCACCGCCGCCTCACAGACAAGACGGGGCTCCCAAGGCCCCGCCGCCCCCACCGCCCGCTTTCTGGAGACCTTGGCCCTAAGCTTTGGGGGGTGGGGGCGGGGGCTGGGGGTAGGGTAGAGACTCCAGCCTGAGGGCAGCAGAGGGACCCGGGCGTCAGGGCGAGGAGGTGTTGGGGAGGGCAGCGGGGCGCGCGGGAGCAGCGCGCGGGTCAGATGTGGTCTATATTAGAGTATCTATATAAATATATATTTCCCTGGTTCCAGTCCTTTTTCCCTGCCCCATTGCGTCTAGGATTGTACCCTCTCTATCCCTGGCCTAGCCCTAGTCCTTTCTCGAGTCCCTAGTGCATGGAATAAAGTGGTTATTAAATCCCGGTGTGTCCCCGAGCCAGGGGCCTGCCTTTATCTCGGCGTCCACGCCCACTTTCCCTCCCCTTCTGTCTCCCGCCCCCCAGTCCTGCTCTCCATGGCCCAAGCCCCGGGGCAGACAGGTAAGTAAAGAAGCAGCGGAGACTGAGGTTGGAACTAAAAACTGGTGGAAAACACAGAGATAGGGTAGAGGGAGAAGGAATGGGAGCCTTTAAAGAAAAACCGGATATAAAGGAAAGGGCGGGGGGAAAGTTTAAATAAAACCGACTCTGGTGGGATTCGAACCCACAACCTTTGAATCGCTTTCTTGTCACTAGAAGTCCAATGCGCTATCCATTGCGCCACAGAGCCACCTGGCAAAAGAAGGCATCTGACAGCTTACGGGTACTAGCGTGGGAAAAATGGGTGGGGGGGGAGGGGTCGTGCGGAGGGGAGTGAGGGAATTGGGCGGGCGTGCCAAGAGCGCGTGGTTTGGATTTCAGAGGCCTGCCTCACAGAGGTAGCGGGCAGGTGAACCAGGTGGGAGTACGGGCGCTCATGAGTAGACGAAATAGGGAGAGAGTAACCGAATATGAGCGAAAGGGCAAGTACAGAGCTCCGGCTGCCCGCTTGGGAGATGTTTCCAGCCCAGGTGCACCCTCCTCCCAAATGTTGCCCCATCTATCCAAATAAACTCGTTCGTTGTAAATTTCAGTGTCTCTATTTTTTGTCTATTTGCTTTGCCGTCATTTGGTCCACAATTCTGAGTCTCGATGGTTTCTAAAGAAGACCAATTTAATACAACCTTCCTCTACCTTACTTCTTTCCTCTACTATCTTAGGAGGACTGTGAAGAAAGTGCGTTTTCACGCAGGTAGCGTGGCCGAGCGGTCTAAGGCGCTGGATTTAGGCTCCAGTCTCTTCGGAGGCGTGGGTTCGAATCCCACCGCTGCCAGACCACAGTTTTTCTCGTTATCTACGCACCCTGTAAAAAATTCATAAAGGGACCTTTTAGAATATTAGTTTTATGTGAACTGCTGTTATGGGTCTCAACACTGTCTTCCTTCTCTGGTACTCCAGAGATATCCCAGATCTGCAACCCGTCTACAAACCAGGACTTAATGGAAACTACTGAAGTACTCATTTTTTAACTGATCTCCATTTAATACGTCCTCAAATAATATTCTTATCTTTCAAATTTTGCGCAATATGTTGTATACTTAAATAAATTACTGTGTGTTCTCAGAGTGATACAAGCTCCAATTACCTAGTCTGCAAAGCTCAAAAAATAGCATCCTAGTTTGTGTTTCTTTTCACATCCTCTCGGATCATAAGAGAACATACTAATATTCGGTGAAAAGAAGAAGGTTCCACCGAGATTTGAACTCGGATCGCTGGATTCAGAGTCCAGAGTGCTAACCATTACACCATGGAACCTATCTCCAAGGAGGCCTCTGAATCTTTCTACATTACCGAACTTCCTGTTTTGTGTATCTTCATACTGTATTGTTCACAGGTGAAACAACGTAAAAGCTGCTGTCGGATAAGGGAAACACCGCTGTCAAGTACTTGATATAGAAATTGAGATATAGTCTAAGTGTAAAATAAAAACCATACGTATAAGACAGTACAAAAAATCGTTAAAATTTCATTAATACTTTAAAACAATCGATTATATGTTAACATGCTAAGATTTAGGATATATTGGGTTGAATAAAACATGTTTTTAACATTAATTTCGATTTTTGATTTTTACTGTTTGTAATGTGGCTACTAGAAAATTTAAATTAGCATATATGGCTTGCATATGTACTGCTCTAAAACATCTCTACTTCCCTTCTACGTATTCGTTCTGCGTTCTGAAAACTAAAACCCTGGAGCACTGTGTAAAACTTCCTATTAAAACCAAGTAAAAGTATACTTGTTATTCTCCTTTGCTTTGTTCGAAGTAATACTAATATTAATTACACTCAGAAACAAATAGTCATGCTCAGATTGAAAAAAAGCTAGACGCCCGAACAGGGACTTGAACCCTGGACCCTCAGATTAAAAGTCTGATGCTCTACCGACTGAGCTATCCGGGCTCCTGCACATAGTTTCCTATATAATCTTTAAGAGTGTTACTTTTGCAAAATTCCAGGCTAGCAGAAGAGACAGGGAATTCTATATATGGGCGAAGAAGACTCAGGCATAACCCCCAAGGAAGCGGGAAAAGTCGGGAGACTGCGTATCGTGCTTCTTATCCGGCCTCTCTCGAAGACAGCTTCTGCCAAGTTTGAGACGCTGCGGTGCCAGGACTGGCCGCGCGGGGCCGCTGCTGGCTGCGGGCTTCTATCATGGGGAGGTTCCTTTCCCAATCTGGACCACCTAAATCTCTGGCAACCCCGTTCCCGCCCACCCGCCGGAAAGCTGAGCGCGCGGGCAGGGAGTGGAAAGAATGCCACTTTGGACCTTCAAAAGAAGTACGCCCGAGTCCACTTCGGTCCCCTGACCGTCCCCATTGAAAAGGAGAGATTGAGATAGGGCGTGCCAAAGACCGGGGACACAGTGGGCCGGGAGTGGAGATGGTGGTGCAGTGTGCGGGGGTAACAGGAGAGTTGTTTCGGACCCCTATGCAGTGTTCAGGTTTGGGTGAGACTCTCCTGCATGTGGCTGTAGTCACGTGTGATTTATGGCTGAGTGTGACTTACTCGTATAAAATGATTCACATGGATGATTCACAAGTAGGAATGTGGGTGCCGAGTTGTGGTTGAGAGGGGAAGAAAGGGTCTTGTGGGGAAGTTGGGACGTGGGCAGATGAACAAGGGCCCCAGACCATAAATAGGGCCGCTGAGCAGGAGGGCAATGTCTCAATCATACGGTCGTTACCTACTATCTGTCTCTTTCTCAGCACATGGTTCCTCCCTTCCCAATGGGGCAAGGGCTCCTGATATCCATCTGGGTGAGCCCTGTCCTGTCAGCCAGAGGGACTGGCTGTGCCAGAAGCAAGCAAGCAATTATTAAGGTGCAAGTGTGGGCGAGGTGAAGGAACCCGCAGTGAGCCAGGGCAGATACCGGGAGCTTCGGGAGAGAGATCATCCCAGAGAGAGCTTAGCGTTTCCTCAGAGGCCTACCCAGCCCCCTATATTCCTTACGCAGTGGCTCAGAGCCCAGCAACCCAGTCTTGCTCGGCCTGCGGCTCACCTCCAGGCCGGCTGCTGCTGGGGCTAACCTTGCCGGGTTGGAGCGGGTGCGTCTCTCTTTTCCCCCATCATGGCAGTTTACCGCGTGCGTGTAACCACTGGTCCCTACCTGGGGGCCGGCACCCTGGACAATATCTCCGTCATACTGGTGGGCATGTATGGTGAGAGCCCCAAGCAGTTGCTGGATCGCATGGGCAGGGACTTCACTCCTGGATCGGTGAGTACAGAGAGGGAGGAGCGACCCCTGAGGTGCAGGGCGGGCAGAGGACCCTGCAGGAGGGGAGGATGTTCCCTTCACGGCTCATCAAATCTGGATGCCGGCCCTGACCTCCTCACCATCCCTATTCTAGTCCCTGTCTTTCCTGGGTATGATAAACCCTACTCAGGCAGGGCTGTTAAAGAGCCCAGGGCAGGAGGTCAGAAGAATTTTGTTGGCTTCTTAGCTTCTCCTCTCATAACTGAAGGTAGACTTTGGGCAAGTAGCTTGAACTCCCTGAGTCTGGGCTTCCTCTTCTCTGGAGAGGATCTGCCTACCTCTGCCATGCCTCAGGATTGTTTGCTGGTGAGTCTTGGGGGGAGGTGGGAGTGGGCCTCCAAGGGAGCTAGTAAAGTCCAAAACTCACTCTGCCTGTGGTAGCTGTGGTTGCTTCTGCCTGGATGAAGAGGTGGCTTCTTCTAATTCACACAAAGGCACCACATGGGTTAGCAGTAGCTCAGATTTCTATGCCAGAATAGATGAAGGTGTAGATGCACCTTGCAAAGTGCAAGGACAGTCTTGGCAGTTCCTTGCCTCTAACCTGCTTGTTCTCTTGGTCCTCAGGTGCAGAAGTATAAGGTGCGCTGCTCAACGGAGCTGGGTGAGCTCTTGCTGCTGCGTCTACATAAGGAACGCTATGCTTTCTTCCCCAAGGACTCTTGGTACTGTAGCCATATATGTGTCACTGGCCCTGATGGTACCCTTTCCCACTTCCCCTGCTATCAGTGGCTCGAGGGCTACTGCACCGTAGAGCTGCGACCAGGAACAGGTAGGCCAGAGGCAGGGGCTGGCCTGTGCTGCAAAAAGTCTGTTGGGATTAAGGGTGATGTCTCCCAGAGCCCAGGGTGTAGGGAACAGGGTTGGGGTTAGGGTAACTGGAATTCAGGGCTCCCAAGTAGGTGCTTTCTGAAAAAAAGTGAGCCTCTAAGACCCTGAAGTTCAGGGGCTTTCCCAGCAGTATTTACCCCTCTGGAGACACAGAGACTAGACATGCACTCATATACACTCACACCACCCAGAAACAGACACAAGCACACACAGATGGACATTTGCTTTCCGCTGACTCCCCCTGTACTTCCCCAGAGTGAATTCCTCTGGAGCTCAGAGAGGAACTAACCTGCAAGCTGAGTAATTGGATTTCAGCTGGTGGAGAAGCCCTGAATGTTGAGAAAATTTAGCTAAAAAGGCCCTGTCCACTACTACCAGCTTTTCTGGTGTGGATGAAGTCCCAGTGAGGTGCTGTTAGTATTTCTTCTTGAATTTGGGGTCCTTTAAAGAACACTGGGCTTGAGCTGTTTCAGCCTCTGGACTCCCATATCTCCTGAGCTGTCTGGTATGAAGAGGCAAGACTAGGGCTACTCTAAGGTTTGAGATGAGTCTTAAGAGTGAGAGGTGCTATACTGGGTCAGGGTGAAGTGAGCGAACATTATCCCTCAGCCCAAAGTGAGTTATTCATAGACCTCACTCTGAACCCTTATCTATCATAATAGTAATCCATCCATCACTTCACAAAATATATTCATTCATCAGTCATTTGTCAAGTGCATGCCATGTGCACAGTGCCAGGCACAATGCTAGATGCTGGAAATACAAAAAATGAATACAATGTGACTTCTGCCTGGAAAGAGTTTATAGTCTTGGGAAGGAGATATACATGCAAACAATTAGGTAGATTGTTATAATTTGGAGATAAGGTTGTCCTGAATCCCTTCTACTGATGAATGCACAGAGAATATGGGGCATCCATGTCACTGAGGGATTGAGTTCAAGGCTTAGAGGGTTCAAGCAAGCTTTACTGGAGATGTTATTTGAATGAAGACTTATATGATGGTAATTTTCATTCCCCACAGCAAGAACTATTTGTCAAGACTCCCTTCCCCTCCTTCTGGACCACAGGAAACGGGAACTCCAGGCCCGACAGGAATGCTACCGGTGAGGGTGACCTAATTTGACTTCTTTCGAACATCATTTTTCTGACCTCAGACTTAATCACCCTGTTACTAACTCTGACCTCAGTTCCAACTTTGTGGGCCAAACTACGATCAGGACCATTATTTAAACCTCAATCTAATACTGACCTTGAGTTCAGACCCAGAACACCGGTACCAATAATTGTCTCAATATCATCAGTGAATCCATACGCATCCCTAGCTGCCCTTGATGTGACCCAGATATCAGATATAACCTTAATATTGATGAACCCCAGCCCATACTTAGCCTCACCCCCGAAATAGTTATGATCTTACTCTCAACACAAACCCTACTCTAAGCCAGGCTGGACATTTATGTCATCCTCAAATGCTACCCTGATCTGAAGCCTCAAGGAGAAGATTCTGATTCTTTGTCACCTAGCCAGAAAGTGTGTGTTTTCTAGGAGTTTTATTTTCAAAGCATGTCTTTAAAAGTTAAGGCTTCTGTATACCCTATGTTTGACTTGCCACCTCTAAACTCTTTCCCTTGAAAGTTGGAAAGTCTATGCCCCTGGCTACCCTGGCATCGTGGACGTCAGCTGCTTTGAGGAGATGGAATCAGACAAAAAATTTGCCTTGACCAAGACAACGCCTTGTGCAAACCAAGATGACAAGTGAGGGAGGACCCAGGCTTGGGAAGAAGGTGGAGGGGTACGAAGTGAAGGGTCCATTGGGAGGATGGGACCCAGGCCACCCGGAAAGAGAAGTTGGGGTCTATGATAAGTGCAATTTAATTTAAGTGTCAGGAGCAAAATGGGCAAGGGTGGCCCAGGTCCCTAGTAGAGAGGAGGAGGACAGGGCAGTGGAAGAGCCCAGAGTAAAAGAGGCCGGGGGATTCTCTGGGAGGATAGAGGAAAGGAATTAAGGGAAGTGAGCTTAAGATCTCTGACTGTTCTCTGTTCTTCTGCCCCCACTCTCTCCCATCCCCCAGCAGTGGGAATCGGTACCTGCCTGGCTTCCCCATGAAAATTGACATCCCATCCCTGCTACACATGGAGCCCAATATTCGATACTCAGCCACCAAGACTACCTCGCTGATCTTCAATGCCATCCCTGTGTGAGGCAACTGCCCTCTCTATACTCCTGCTCTCTCTCCTGTCTGCCTCTGTCCTTTCGATGCACAGCCACATCTCTGCCTCAGTTTCCACTCTCCCTGCCCCCAGTCTCCCCTCTCTCTGCCCCTCAGGCTCTTCTCTCTCTCTCCTTAGACGCAGTCTTTGAGCCAAGGAGAGGAGAGAGAAGGGGAGAGTGGGTGAGTTTTTGGCAAACCCAGGTCACCTTAGCAGGAGGAGTGGGAGGATCAGCTGGTCATCTGTGCAGTGGCTGTATTAGAAGGCCCAGAGGAGGCCAGGACAAGGAGCTGGCTTCTCATCTTCTGGGCCTCTGTGCCAGAATGATTCTTTTGGAGAAGGACTAGTGGGAGGGGATGCAAAGGTCGAGGGAGACTCCAGAGTGTCTGTGGTAGCTTGGAGCAGGCAGACAACCACAGGTGGCTCAGGCTTCAGGATACAGGCCCACTGAGAGGCCCTGGCAGAGGTGAGGGTCCCGAGGAGCATCTCAGAAGGTAGAGTCATCTGAGTAGGTCCCCAGGTGGATATGTAGGTCTAGCCAGGGAGGGCCTGGGAGACCGCCAGGACAGCTGGCATGGGGCTCACAGAAGGGCCAGTGGTAAGAGGGAGCTGGCATCTGGCACCTGTCCAGGTGCTCAGGGAGAGGAGGGACAGTAGTTGGGCTTTTGTGTGGGGCTACTATAGGGTGTTGTGAAGGACATTTGTGACAGGCTCTTGGAAAAAGGAAAGCCTTTTCTTTCTCCTTTATTGCCTCCTCCTACCCAGTTTTTCCCATCGCCTGTGTCCTGATTGGGCAGGCACTCAGCAAGTACATGTGGAAGGAGGAGTGAACAGCTTAGTGAGAACACAGGAAGTTGTTCCCGGGCTTGTCACATTGCTAATTCCCCTTTGCCCCCTGCCCTCTCCAGGTGCCCACACTCTTCACAGCACATCAGCATTCTTACACAGCCTACCTTGTTGACCAGTTGCCACAAACCTGCCTGCATTCCCTTCTGTTTGACTTGGCCCAGTTAGTGAATGACTATTATGAACTAGGTATGTTGGGGCATACAGGGCCAAGTCATGGCCATAAGAGCCCATAGTATAATGGGAAATGATGTGAGTACATTGGGTTTATAATATAACAAAGGGAGTGATATGCATTTTGTGAAAGATACACAAGAGGCATGCATTTGGGAGTGATCAGACCATGCTTCCTGAAGGATGTTGCATGTTAAATGCACACAGAACAGATAGATTTGATAGTAGGTGGAGATGAAGGAGATGACTTTCTAGAAGAGGCATAGCTTGAGCAAATCCTGGACAGGAGGGAAAACAGACTTCACTTTAAACATTTTTTTCTGATCGTAAAATAATATATGCTTATTGTAAAAAAAATTCAAACAGTATAGACATCCACAAAGTGAAAAGTACATGTCCCTTGGGTTGCTAATATCACCTTTATCAGTCCAGTGTATAAAGTATATCTCTGGTTGTATTTAGCAAGGAGGTGCTGGTTAGCCTTGTCTAGTGCACAGGGTGGGAGAAAACGCTAGAAAGATTGATAGAAACCAGCTGGCAGGAAGCTTCCTAGCCAGCCTTAGCAGTTGGGGCTTTGTTCTGTAGGAAAAGGGGAGCCAGTAAAGGTCTATAACAAGATAGAAGCTTGGAGAATTCAGCCCAAAACACCAATGACTATTACTTTTCTGCACCATGTGGCCATGTGTGCCACCTTTCCATATACATGTGGACTCACCCCTACAAAGCCTCAGCTGGCCACTAGACTTTTTCTCCCACGTGGATGGTTAGACCCTCTGCTCTGGGCATTGACCTTGTCAGTTTCCTCCGGGCCTTTAGGCTGGGGACACAGTGCCCTGGCAGCCTCAGGCCCCAACCCTTATTTTTCCTCCTCCTCAGGTCCTTGGGCATGAAGCTTCGAGGACTGATGGACCGAAAGGGGTCCTGGAAGAAGCTGGATGACATCCGGAATATTTTCTGGTGCCACAAGACTTTCACTTCAGGTGTGCAGAGCAAGGCAGGAGATGTTCATCCTCCGCTCTACCCCATGCTCAGACCTCCTCTTTATCCTGGGAAAGCACCCTCCTCCAGCCCTCTCAGAGAGACTGCTGGGTTCCAGCGAGAGGGGCTCCTGGTTTCACTGGTAGCAGTTTCATAGATTGCCCTTAGGACCACACATCTCCCCTTCCTTTGGGAGGGAAGACACAAGAATAGGGGAGTGAGGATGCATAGATACTATACTTGCCTGGGATAGGTCAAAGGTCATTCAGGGAGTCCTGATCCTGATCAGGGGCACAAGCCTCTTTTTCTCTAACCATACCTCTCCCCCGCCCCCTGCTAATAGTTCTGGGCTTTGAGGCCAGACTTAGGTCCAAATCCCTGTTCTACCAGTCAATTGAGCAAGTTACTCCATCTGTTTCACTCTCAGTGTCCAGTGTTGAATTGAAGATGGAATTATACCTACTTCATAGGGTTGCTGTGAGGAAAACCTAAACCATAGTGATGAACAAAAGGCCGGGCAGGAGCAGGATAGGATCTAGGGAAGTAATTTCCAGACCAACCAACTCCTGTCTATTGACCCCTAGAGTATGTAACAGAGCACTGGTGTGAGGACCACTTTTTCGGGTACCAGTACCTGAATGGCGTCAATCCTGTCATGCTCCATTGTCTCTCCAGCTTGCCCAGCAAGCTGCCTGTCACCAATGACATGGTGGCCCACTTGCTGGGACCTGGCACCTGCCTGCAGACTGAGCTAGAGGTGGGTGAGTTGCCACTATGGACAAAAGATGGGTGCAAAGGGTAAGGATGGGATGGCTGGTGCTGCATCCAGCCTGCAGGCTAATCTTCTATGCAGTCCTGACCTTGTACCTTTTAAGTATAGTAGATATGAATGAGGGCTAAATGGGGCTTGAGATGGCTTGAGGCCTGACATGGGGTCCGGTAAAATGATATGAATGATCAGGGCTCACTGAAGAGATATGAAAGAACAGGACAATTTGGAGGAGGAGGCTCTGCCTCTGTTCTGGGGCCTCCAAGATTCTGAGTGCTGAGGCTGGCAGAAAGCTCTTTTAGGACATGCTGAAGGCAGTGCCACTAGATACAGCAGGAACAATCATGCGGAACTAGGAGCTTTGAGGGCGTGGGAGAAGTTGATGATCCAGTCTCTCTGGGGCAGCCAATCCCTCAGGTAGCCTCCAGAAGGTTGGAGATGTGTTTGGTGATTTTGCTGTTGTTGGATACACTGAGGTTATCTGTGTTGAGAATAGGAAGGACCAGATATGGGTAGAGGGGGAGAGGGTGCTGACTTGTCCAAGCTGGGAAGCCAGGTGAGAGGTTGCACAATAAAGGACTCTGCTGGACCTCATTCCAGACATTCTGGTAAGGGTGGGGTACCCAGAACTGGCCATTAGTGCAAGCACCAAGCTTTACTGAGTCCGGTGCTGGGGTAGGAGTGGGCAGAGAACAGGGAGGAAAGTGGAGCGCGGGTGGAAAGGGTACTCTGAAGCTCTGTTGCACCTTCCCCAGAGGGGGCACATCTTCCTAGCCGACTATTGGATCCTGGCGGAGGCCCCTGTCCACTGCTTAAACGGTCGCCAGCAGTACGTGACCGCCCCGCTCTGCCTGTTGTGGCTCAACCCAGAGGGGTCGCTAATGCCCTTGGCCATCCAGGTGAGCCTGGGGCGGGACTTCTGGGGGGAGGAGCCTCAGGGGGGCACACTGGCTGTCTTGAGCCTCACTACCTTATTATTCTTGAATGCAGCTCAGCCAGATCCCGGGGCCCGACAGCCCCATCTTTTTGCCCTCTGACTCCGACTGGGACTGGCTGCTGGCTAAGACGTGGGTGCGCAACTCTGAGTTCCTGGTGCACGAGAACAACACGCACTTCTTGTGCACGCATTTATTGTGCGAGGCCTTCGCCATGGCCACGCTGCGTCAGCTGCCACTCTGTCATCCTATCTTTAAGGTCTGTGTGACCCTCGGGAGGGGCTAGAGGGAGCGGTGCCAGAGTGGCTCTCTCCCCTGACCTTGGCTCCTGTGAATTCATCCCACTCTCAGCTCCTGCTTCCCCACACTCGCTACACGCTGCAGGTGAACACCATCGCCCGCGCCACGCTGCTCAACCCCGAGGGCCTAGTGGACAAGGTGCAGCCTCCCAGCCCTCCGCCCACCCAGTTTCTGAGGGCCCCCCCACGAATACACTTTGCCCCGCCTTCAAGTCCCGTTGAGCCTCCAATCCCATTCCACAGTTCCTGTCAGCCAATTCCCGCAAGCCCCGCTCCTCCCCACAAGTCTCCTATTTGCCTTGCCCACAAACCCTGTCTCCGCCCACCAATCACACCCGAGGGCCCCACCCTCTCAGACCCTGTTCCAAATACTCTTTGAGGTGGTTCGGGCACACTCTGCCTAAGCACAGCAGCTTGCTGACCCTGCGCCAAGCCCCGCTCTCGTCTCTCTGCCTCCCTAACGTCAGTTCATTCTTTCAGTTACTAAATACTTAAGGATTACTTCCTATGCATGTAGGGCAGCAATCTGTGCAGCTCATGTCAGGCCCCTATGGGTGTTTGATCCGTGGTCTTGGACCGCCTGATTAACTGAAAAATCCCCTCCTTTGATTCACTTGTCCCATCTCGTCCCCAGGCAGTGGGTTGGGGTTGGGAGGGCCTGGGAGTTGACCTGTGATGTGTCTGTCCTCAGGTCACATCCATAGGGAGACAAGGCCTCCTCTACCTCATGAGCACCGGTCTGGCTCACTTCACCTACACCAATTTCTGCCTTCCGGACAGCCTGCGGGCCCGCGGTGTCATGACCATCCCCAACTACCATTACCGAGATGATGGTCTGAAGATCTGGGCTGCGATTGAAAGGTATGGGCCTGGGACACTAGTCAAACTGGCTCCAACAGGGCGTCCTCCTAGCCCAGGGGCAATGTGGACCTGTGTGCTCATGCAGACTGGGGTGGTTAGTGCTGGGGGTTCCAGGTGTTCTTCGGCCGAAGCATGGGACACTCCCAAGGGTGAGAGTTGGGGTTGGGGTCCCCTGTGAAATGGGAGCTTTGGGCTGGAGGGGCTGGGCTGTGTGTAAACACAGTGGAAGAAGGGATGCGAAGACAGGGTGTCTAGAGAAGGTGAAACATCTAGGTGTAGACTGGGGACTCCAGACAGGTAGGTCTTCCTTTCTCTTGGGTGCTGAGTGGGGAGAGGATGTAGCATGCATCTGGCTCTCCTCTGTGTACCCTCTTGCCCCCTGTGCAAGAAGAAGGCCCAGAGCACCCATGACTCAGAAGTGGGGGTGAGACTTGAAAGAAGCCTAGGCACTCATGTTCCAACTGCATTTGAGGGTCCTCACTGAACCCCTGTGAACTCTCAGTGGACTGTGACCAGCTGGCTCTTCCCAGCCTGAGTGGCAGTGGACCTTGGTTTTCTGGCCAGGCCTGAGCCTTAGGTCACCAACCATGGCAAGGGCATCTCTTTCCTGCAGCTTTGTCTCAGAAATCGTGGGCTACTATTATCCCAGTGATGCGTCTGTGCAGCAGGATTCGGAGCTGCAAGCCTGGGTCAACGAGATTTTTGTTCAAGCGTTCCTGGGCCGGGAAAGCTCAGGTATCCCCCAACCACAAGCTCTCAATGACCCAGTACTCCCCCCAGCCCCATCATTAATCAGTTCCTATTTATTGATCAACCTTTGAAGTATATCCTATTATTAGCCCCACTGAATAGATGAGGAATAGGCACAAAGAAGCCTATGCAGCAAGTGGCAGAGGCAGGATCCAGAGCCAGCTCCCATTGCCTCCAAAGTGCTTGCTTTCAACCACAACCCTGTGCCCCTCTGGTCCCTTCTAGACTTTCACAAGCCTGAGCCCACTCATTCACTTCTGCTTGCTGAGCTCTATGGATGTGTCACATCATGTGATAGGATCCATCTTTGGCCTCAAACACAAAGGATTCTGGAACCCTCTCTCATACTATCTCATGACTATCCTGCCAGGTGGTACCTCCAGCCATCAACTCCTCTCACTTCCTTTGACTTCAAGGAGTGGGTTGGTTTTGCTGTTGCCTAATTCTTCCTTATTTACTCCTGTCACCTAACCCTAACTTTCCTCTCTCTTCTGACACTGGCTGAGAGGCTTTTATGGCCCACCAACACCAGTGACCCCTTGTAGAATTACTTTGCTAAACCTCAGTGCCAAGCAGATGCCCAGACCACCCTACCTTTCTAAAAGTGTTCCCTTAGCTCCAGGGAGAATACATTCTTCTGAACCTCCCACTTCTTCCTAGATCCCTGCCATCTCCCCATCCCAGCTGTTGGCTTATATTGATTGTATCACTGTCTCCTCTCTCTACCCCTCCCTAATGGAATAATCCTTTCTCCTGTTTCTCCTTTGTAGATTATTCCAGGCTTGGAAATTCCCCATTCCCCATTCCCTGAAAGACTTTTCTTGTTAGCTGTCTCAAAAAGTCATTCTTCAGACCAGCACATGAAAACTATCAGTCATACCACTACAGAAGGACTTCAGGCCTTGCTTGGTTTATACATCCCACTGCTACTCTTCATAGCCTACTTCCCTAGTGCTGCTGTACTGTGGTCTGTACATTAGGCACTGGAAAATGCAGAAGAGGCCTCTATATCTGGGTATAGTGGAAGAGAAGGAAAAGCTGAAAGTGGCACAAATGTCTACCTTCCAGTTCCCCCAGCCCTGACCCAAGGGTGGAAGACTCACTGCCTGGGACATCTCCTCTCAGCAGGAATGTGGCTTTTAGCTGACTTGGTGCTTCTGGTGGCCACCCAGAGGAGTTCCTGTCTGGGGAGATCCTAGGAGGACGAATGGCCTCAGGTCACCCACAAATAGAATGAACAGCTTTTGCAGCCTTACCTATAATTGGCTCCAAGGTTTTTTTTTTTTTAAACAAAAATATTTTAACACATAGAGAAATAGAGTATAATGTAATGTATACCTATTTACTCACCACCCAGATTCAACAATTGCTAACATCTTTGCCATATCTGATTAATCTGTTGCTTTTATTTACTGCCAGTCTTTTAAAGTAATTATATATATTTCATATTTTACTCCTAATCAATATGCATTGCAAAAATGACACTTTCCTACACAACCACAATAATGTCATTACACAAACAAAATTGACAATAATCTCCAATGTTGCCCTCTTTCCTAGTCCATGTTCAAATTTACTCTATTGTCTCATTTTCCCTCAGTTGATTCTGTTGATTCTGGAGTCAGTCAAGGACCACATGATATATTTGTTTTGACTCTAAAGTCTCTTAATTTAGGACAGCATCCCCTTCCCTTTTTAAATTACATGGCATCTGACAAGAACTATTGAAAAGCCAGGACTAGTTCCACAGAATGTCTTACCTTCTGAATTTATCTAATTGCTTCTTCATAATGTCATTCACCTTGTTCCTCTAGCCCCTGTAATATCTAAAGGAAGTAATATCTAAAGGTTAAATACTTTTGGCAAGACTATTTCTCAGGTGATGCTGTGTTCTCCACATCACATCATCTTGGGAGGCTCATATATCAGGTTGTCTCACTGCTAGTGATACCAAGAGTGATTTCTCGGTAAAGGCGGTGACAGCCAGATCACTTGGATCTTTTAAAGGGTGATCCCTCCCTATGCTTTACAAGCCTACTGTTAATCATGGGCAGTTCTGATTCTGACTGCTTCTCTTTCTAGAGGCAGTTCTCTTTGGGGTTGTCTGTTTCCTATTTAAGATCCAGAGGGGGATATAATTACTCTTGGCTCAACTCTCCTATCTTACTTTATTAAACTTGTCTCTGATTTAACACATCAAAACATTCTTCAAATTGACAAACTTCTCTCCCGACCAATACAAACTTATCCTAGATTCATGTTTTAAGGTAAAACTCATTCATTAAACTCAGTGAGTATGCCTTTTGCTACATATTTTAAGGGGAAAAAATATCATGAGCTATAGAAAAATTCCCATAGGTGATCTGACTGCTTCACTTTTTTATTCTTATTCTCAGCCCTTGAGGTTAGAATATCAACCATGAACAGAACATTCAGAAAATTCCTACACACCCCAGTCAAATACCCAGTCCTTCCTCTGAACCTCTCTGTCTGTGCTGTTGCATCAATCTCTCGCCAGTCTTCCTGACTCCAAACCTTGAAGCCATCTTTGACTCATCTTCCCCTCTGCCTTCCTCTCTTCCTAAACTCAGTTGGGTGGCTAACTCTATTCTTGTTATTTTTCACTGTCACAACCCTAGTTTTAGTCCTCTATTCCTGCATTGTGGCAGCTGCTTCTCAACCAATCTTGCCTCTCCCAGCCTTTTGTTGCTTGCCTGCCAAGCCTGTGGAATGCTGCCTTGGTAATCCTCTGAAATAGTGCCCATAAACCATCTGGCTTGGCACACTGCTGCAACTTCACCCCTAAGAAGTACCCACCTTGACCCTTCACCTTGTTTATGCCCCATTCCTTCACACTGTGGCTTCTTACCCTCTCATGCATTCACTTCATTCAACCAGTCATTACTGAGCTCTTAATATGTATTAAGTATTGTTCTAGGTGAACATGGCAGACAAAAATTCCAGCCTTTATGGAGTTTAACATTCTTATGGGGAGATACAGATCATAAACAGATATGTCAGGTGGTTATGAATGCTAAAAAGAATGACACAGCATCAGAAATCATTAATGTGTCAAGTCAGGAGTGTAACTTCCAATAGGTGGTCAGAGAAGGCCTCTTTGAAGAGGTGATGTTTGAGTAGGGATGTGAAGGAAGTGAGAGAGCTGGTTCTGTGGATAGCTGGCATAAGAGCATGAAGGCAGAGGTGGGAGAGCAATGCCCTGAGGTGGGAGCATGCTGGTTGGCTTGAGGAATATCAGGAAGGCCTATGTGGCTAGACTAGATTTGAGAAGGGAATGAAGTCAGAGAAGAAGTCAGAGCCAGATCAAGTAGGGCCATGGTGAGGTAAGTGAGATGGGGAGCCTTAAGAGGGTTTTAGCAAGGGGTGACATAATTGGATTTATGCTTCTAAAGGATCACTCACTCTGGCTGTCAGTGATAAGCGTGGAAGCACTCAGATTCATCCAGGAGCAAGATGATGGAGACTGGATAGTGGTGGAGTTTGGAGGTAGTGAGATGAAATCGACTTCTAGAAGTATTTGCTGATATTTGTGGTATGAAATAAAAAGAGTGAGTGCACAGGATAAAGAGTATCAAAATGGGACCACTGTGGAAGGGATGGGTGTGGAGAGTGTGTAGGGGTAAGTAGTCAAGCATTAGGTTTTGCAGATGTTAAGTTTGAGATGCCTCATAGACACTTAGGTGGAACTGTCAGGTAGCAGCTGCAGATTTAAGCCCATTGTTGAGTCTAGAGTTCAGGGGCCAGGGGGAACCAGGGATGTGAACTTATCAGCCAGTGGGAGGTGGTTAAAGCTGTGGACTTGGATGAGACCAGTGAGGTATAGAGAGAAGAGAGCCAAGAACTGAAATGCCTTTCGCTGTCATCTTTTTTTCATTCAAAGCTCACTAACTCTTACTCAGGGAAGCCCCTTCTCCTCCTCTGGGGGAGTGCCCTCAATTAGATTAGCCCCAGTGCTTTGCCTGCCTGCCTGCTCTCTCCTCAAAGTGCCAAGCCCTGGGCCTTAAAGCTTCCTTCTGCATCCATCACTATCAACTTATGAGTAGCACATTCTGGTTGTCCGTTCCTGCTGCTAAGTCCAGTAGCAGATGGTCCACTACTGGGTGCTTGGACAAATCTTGATGAACTGAGTAGAATTAAATCATTAAGTGCCAGTATGGGCTGCAGACAGAAGTGCCTTTGTGGTCAGAGAGAGGCAGCTTAGATGTCAGCTTGAATCTGGCTCTTGCTCTGTGAGCTCTGCTGGCTGGGCATTTCTGGTCTGACCCCAGCACCCAGCTCTTATCCTGACCCCATTTAGAAACCGTGAGCCTTGGTGATGACCATTTCTAACCTCAGCCCAACCCTAATCATAGTCTAATGACAGTGGTGGCCAGTTGTTCAGCCCTCACTTCCTCACTCTCCCCCTGTGCTGAGCCCCAGCCCTGAGCTGCCCCTAGGAATCCAGTCCTCTCCATCCACACCCTTTCCTCCCTCCCACACCCAGGCTTCCCAAGCCGGCTGTGCACCTCAGAAGAGCTGGTGAAGTTTCTCACTGCAATCATCTTCAACTGCTCCGCCCAGCATGCTGCTGTCAACAGTGGGCAGGTGAGGCCACAGAGAGCAGGCATGGGGGGCATTGGGCCACACAAAGTTAGACTCAGCAATGCATGTGAGGCCAGAGTTTGGGCTGAAAGCATGGGTGGATCAGGATTGGGATGGGTTTATGATTAGGGATAGGATTTGAGTAGCAACTTGGTGGGGTAAAAGGCTGGTATTGAATGATGATTGGGGTGGAGCTGGATCCAAGGTTGTAATGGTAACTTGAGCTGGTGTTTTGTAGGGAGTAGGATTTATGGGCTCCTGTCAGGTTAGGACTCAGTCAAATGGAGTATCAGGTTGCTCTGTGTGGTATGCCAGCCCAAGGCCCATTTCTAGGGTTACCTCCTCTCTGGGTCCTCCTCTTTCCTTTGGTGATTCACTTTACCCAGTTCTGGAACATTGGGATGGAGAGTAACAAAGGATGAGCCAGGCTTCTGCCTCACTTCTAGAACTTTCTACTCTATACCCCTCCCTCTCTTTCCACAATCCTCTCATTTTCCAACTGCAAAACCTGGGATTGTAGGGGCAGTATCAGTGATGATGATGATGATGGAACTGGTCCTTCCCCTATGACCAGTTGACTCAGCTGGGATGGGGGTCTCCACAGCATGACTTTGGGGCCTGGATGCCCAATGCCCCATCATCCATGAGGCAGCCACCACCCCAGATCAAGGGGACGACCACCTTGAAGAGTTACCTAGAGACCCTCCCAGAAGTGAACATCACCTGTAACAACCTTCTCCTTTTCTGGTTGGTCAGCCAAGAGCCCAAGGACCAGGTGTGTATATAGGGTGGGGTGAAGGTGTTGGAGTTTGCACGGCCTAGGCAATGGTGGTGGTAGCAGCTGTTTTAGGGGTGGCTTGGGGACTGACCAT
The DNA here is from genome assembly GCA_028627145.1 of Eidolon dupreanum. NCBI lineage: Eukaryota > Metazoa > Chordata > Mammalia > Chiroptera > Pteropodidae > Eidolon > Eidolon dupreanum. Next base: position 68,764,382 of record CM053506.1, read on the forward strand.
GGCCTTTATGTCCACCGTTGAACTGCTCTGTGTTCTTCAGTTTCTTCAGGAAATTATCCCAAGATACATATATTGAAGCAAATACCCGTTTAGTAGCTAGGGTACAACATCCATTCAATTCACCGGTTTACCAATCCATCCATCCATCCACCCATCCATCCAACCATTTATTCATCCATCAGTCATTCACTCATCAACCAGTCATTCATTCATCCAAACATTCAGCACATAATTTTTGTATGCCTTCCATATATCAACAGAGTACTGGGCACCAGGCATATAAAGTTGAGCTAAGCATTTCTGCTTCCAAGAATCCTACTGTCTAGCTGAGGAGATATATACACACATGAAAAAAGACAGTACAGTGCTGTAGGAATTATTAATGTACTAATTCTTCCATTTGAGCATGTACTTCTTGAGCATCTGCAATGTGACAGACACTGATGGGAAGATGTGAATCTTGTCCTCATGAGGGTGGAGGGTTCCCTCCCCATGGGCCAACGGTAGAGGTGAGGAACCTGACTGAGTCTGGGTGAACCCAGTAAGGCTTCTTGGAAGAAGTAACATCTAAGCTGAAACCTGTAAGACAAGTAGGAGTTTGGCAGACAAAGGAGGGGCAGGGTTAATTTTTTAGGCAGAAGGCAGGAAGATTGAACTGAAGTGAAATGAAGGCAAGAGTCCGTTGGTGTGTCTGTAGGATCACAAATGGTTCAGTGAAGGCACAGTATTCATTCAGAGGACAATGAGAAGCCACCAAAGAGTTTTAAGCCTGGGGTGATGTGGCTAAATTTGTGTTTTAGCAAAAGTGCTTCTTTGGCTGTGTAGATGAATGGGAGGTGCAACTTTGGAGGCAGGAATGACAGGCAAGAGGCTGTTACGTTGACTAAGACTTATAGGGGAACAGCCATTTAATCACCAATTACCATCATCTCAATTTATACATTGGGTTATCAGTCATGCCTCTGCCCTCCTGGTCTTATTTACAAGTTCTCTGACGTTATACGAATATCTTCATTTCTCATGCTTGACTCCATTTGCTGCAGATATTTTATCTCCTTAACAAGTTTTAACTTACCATCTCATAGCCTGCGAATGCTAGGAACTCGTCCCTTGTATCCTGATCCTTTCCAGTCCCAGCTCCCAAGGATTTGGAGACATTCATTTCTGTCATTATAAAGGAAAAACTCTGTTTTTTGTCTTCTCACAGAATACTCTATTACTACTCTCAATACTCTCACTCAATACTTCTGGCCACCAAATGTGTGGGAGTTGTTCCCACACCAAGCAACTCTCAGACACTACCTGGGTGGCCTATAATATAACTCAATTCTGGCACTATGTACCTGGAAATAGTGTCAGATCCCACAGGTTAAGGGCGCAGTCCCACAAGACTGCCCCCGCCCGCTTCAGATACAAATGCCAATAGGAAGTCCTGGTTGTCACCTGTGCTTCTGACCAGCCAACTATAAATCAGAGAGTTCTACAGCCCCTTCCTTAGGTTTGACCATTTACTGGAACAACTCCCAGAACTCAGGAAACTGTTTACTAGATAACTGGTTTATTATAAGAAGATACAACTCAGGAACAGCCAGATGGGAGAAATGCACAGGGCAAGGTGTATGGGAAGGGATGTGCCACGCTCTCACATGCTCGCCAACCTGGAAGCTCGTGTACTTTAGGGATTTTTTAATGCAGGCTTCATTACATAGGCATGGTTGTTTAAATCATTGGCCCTTGGGGATTAATTTAACCTCCAGCCCCTCTCCCCTCCCCAGAGGTTGGGAGATGGGACTGTAAGTTCCAACCTTCTTATCTCCTGGTTGATTCCAGTGGCAACCAGCTCCCATTCTTAGGGGCTTTCCAGAAGTCACCTCAATAACTCAGGTTAAAAGGGGCTTATTCTGAATGGCAAAGGACAGCTGTAACATTCTATCACAAAATTATAAGGGTTTTAAGAGCTCTGTGCCAAGAATGGGAGGAAGACCAAATATATATTTCTTGTTATAAACCACAATATCACGGTGTAGAAGGATGAGTAGGCAAGAGGATGAGGGTGGAGGGTTCCCTTTCCATGGGCCAGTGGGAAGTTAAACCTGGAAAATTGTAGTAACAACTACCAAATAATAGCAGCTCTCACTTCTTGAGGATCTATCATATATTAGCCATTAAATCAAATATCACATGTCCACTATTTTAAAATACAAAATAAATAAGTAGCTATTTTTAAAATGCTTAATAAAGTGCCTGGTATATAAGTGTTCAGTAAATGGTATTCCATTTTATAGGGGAGAAAACAGGTTCAGAGACATTAAGCAATTTACCCAAGGTCACACAGTCAATAAGTAGGCTTTCAAATCAGTCTGTCATATTTCTATGTTCTGCTTTTTTGACAGCTACATTATAGTTTCAGAAATAGGAGGTCAATTTGGTAAGACATAAGACATAAGACATAAAACTGATTCTTTGAAAAAAACCAATAAAAGTAAGAAACCAGAGACAATTATAATCAAGAAAAAAGAACATAAATGTACATTAGGAATAAAAAAGGCAGATAGCCATTAATACAGAGAAGATTAAAAAAATTAGAAGAAAATACTATTTACAACTTTAGGCAAACAAATGTGGAAATATAGATGAAATAAATGATTACATGAACAAAACAACACCAGAAGAGATGAAAATCATACATGAACAGAAAAGGTTGTAAAAGATCTGTTCTCTGTCCTTGCAAAGAAGATTCTAATAAACCTTCAAGGAACAAGTAATTTCTAAGTTGTTCAAACTGCTTGAAAGTATAGAAAAAGGTGGAAGCTTCACAAATCATTTTACTGGGTTCTGTTTTACTGGGGATGCTGATACCAGCACTTGGCAAATGTAGTGCCCTTCAGAAAGGAGGTGAGTCTCAGGTAGAGGGTTCTCATACTAGATCCACATGTCCCACATATGTGACCTTGGGTATGTAATTGGGCATCTCCAAGCCTCAGTTTCTTTATCTATAAAGTGAGAATAATAAGAGTACCTGTCTTACAAGGTTGTTGTGCTATTGTGATAATCCATATAAAGTGCTTGCAACATGTTAGTTGTAATTAAGAAAATAAAATTATAAACTTGTTCCACTTAGCTACGACGATCTTAAAAATATATCAGCAGCCAATGAAGGCCAATAGTAAATAGTAAAACAATGACACACCATGACAAAGTCTAGTTTATTCTAGGAATGAAAGGAATGAAAGGTTGATTCAACCTTATGAAATCTAACAATATTATTTGTTACATCAAAAAAGAAACACACCATATAATCATCTCAACATAGGCAGAAAAAGCATTCGATAAGTATGAACAGCCAATGCTAATAAAATGTAAACTAAAACTTGTTTATAGAGTTTTAATAAAAAGTATATTTTAGAAAATAAAACACTGTACTTATGGTAGAACAATAGAGGTCTCCTCATTAAAGTCAGGGACAAGAAAACAATGCCACTGTTACTGCTGTTATTTAGTACTGTTTTAGGAGGCTTTGCCAGTGAAATAAAACAAGATGAAGAATTTTTTAAACATCAGTGTTATTGGCAACAGTTATATTGTATGAAGGTTATATATTGGATGGGAAATGTGAGCCGGTTAGGAGGCCCACCCCATGAACTGGTTGTGTGATGTGATTATGGAGAGGGGGCAGTCCTGTACTGCCATAGGATGGCATCGACTCAAGTTCATCGCAATATTTCTTGATTGTGGTTGGCCATGATATATAATGTGACAATGTATGGTGATGGAGATTGTGTTGGCAAAAGTTTCATTATGTCGGGTGATTGGGAAGATACCTCAGACCTGGTTGTCTTCAGGGGTTGACTTTTGTGAAATTGTGAGGTTATAGGGCATATTTGCTGGAGCATGTTTACATTAATTTCAGTTGTGTTATGAATGTGATTGTGTTCTTTTAGTTCACAGAACGGCGGACCAGGACACTGGAAGGGACCTTTAAAGATTTTCTAGTTCAATCCACGCATTTTCCCATGCAGAAACTGAGTCAGAGTAACAGGCAAAGGGTTACCAGCAGAGGGAGCACCAACTTTAGGTTTGCAGGCTTCTGGCCTCACACTCCGTGGGCTGAGGGTGTCAGGGCTGCTCTGTGCCGGTTGCTTGGAGTGGTGGTTTGGTGCTGTGGTTTGAAGGGTTTGCGTTTACAGTAGCTGTGGCTGATTCATGTCCTTAGAAGCAACCGTGACTGTATTTGTTGGCACATGTTGTCTCTCATTATTCTCCATCCCGGGCTGAACATCATCCCGACCCCGCACCTGATTTTCTCCCAGCGGCACCTGGGCACCTATCCAGACCAGCACTTCACCGAGGAGCCTCCACAGCGGAGCATCGCAGCCTTCCAGAGCCGTCTAGCCCAGATCTCACGGGACATCCGAGAACGGAACAAGGGCCTGGCGCTGCCCTACACCTACCTGGACCCTCCCCTCATCGAGAACAGCGTTTCCATTTAATCCCCTCCTCCTACCACCCTGGAAGAAAGGCCCAAGCATGAGGAGGGCCAGCTTCTACGGATCCTCCAGGTTCTTTCACCCTCCCTGTTCTCCATCCATCAGCTTGAACTGTCTCCTCTGCAGGTGGGGACTTTTTCCACCCAAGATGGCTCTAGCATCATATGAAGTAGGCCCTTAGCTCTGAGAGACCAGTACAGCAGTGCTCAGGGTGAGAAACTGCTGACTAAAATGAAACACACAACAGACACTCCAAAAGAAAGGAACCTCATTTACCCCTTTCCCTACTTTGGTCAGCCTCATACTTCCTTCTATCAAAATCCACCTCCTCCCATTGGGACCCCCAGCTTGGGATTCTGAGCTCTCCTTTCCAATCCTCCCCCATTCCCAAACTCTTTCTCTTTTTTCTTCCATTTTTGTTTCTATGTTCCTCCAAGCCTAGGACTAACCAATCCAACTTCCTTCTCTTAAAGAGCCTGGAAGCTGGACAAGAAAAGATGTATGCCCTAGATCTGCCATGTGGTCCTCTCTGACCCCAGCATCTTTAAGGAGAGAGTTAGAATTAGATCCTAGCTTACCTGGACTTCTAGCTGCAGTTCTCAAGACCACGCTTCCTGGCTTAGGTGTGTATAGGGTCTCTCTCTAGCTCTTGTTCCATCCACACTACCACCCCCTCCTCCTTTTTTTGTTGCTGTCCTTGAGCCCAGTGAGTTCAATAAAAACCAACATATTTGGCTCCCATCTTGTTTTTGTTTTAATATATGTATGTGTGTATGTATGTAGGCAGGTGGAATACCAAGGGATTGGAGAAGGATGGAGTAGTAGTGAGTTACTGGATCACCTGTTCTGGAGACAGGAAATCTCTCAGTTCAACCCACCCCCTAGCCAGGCCCTACATTCCTGCTTTCACTTCCTAGAGAGTGTCATCCATCAGGGAGTGAAAGGATATTCAGATTCAAGCAGTTGATAGGAAAAAGCCTGAGAATCCAACTTCTGGGTGAGAATTGTTAGTGTTGCCACTAAGATCCAGTTCCTCTTCTGGACTCATGGAAGACTCAACCCTCTAGCTCTTTTATGAATGGGTGGAGTCACAGATGAGTTTTGGCTAATGAGCTATGAGCAGAAGTAATGCAGGTCATCTCCAGGCTGGAGTATTTAATTACTCTCATGACCCCTTCAGAGTTTTCTTCTTTCTGCCTCTGCTCTTCTAGAATCATGTGTTGAGATGGCACTTTCAGCAACTTCTGTCCCTGTGGGACTGACCAGAGCAGAGGTCCCTGCTGACCTGAGTTGGACATAGAGCTGAGAAACTTTTGTTGGGTTAAATTATTGAGATTTTGGGATTGTTGTTGCGGCATAATCTAGCCTATCTCGATTGAAACAGATGGCAATCTGGGGAGTCTTATGTTCTCACTTCTGGCCCCGTAGCCCTTAGATATAGACTTGTGCAGCCTTCATGTCAGTTATCTGTATCTTTCTTTCTAGCCACCCCACACCTTCTTGTTTTCTACTTCCCTAGACCTCAGATCCAGCCCCCTTACCTCCTTTGCCTCTTGTGTTAAATTCTGTGACTGACCAAATTCTGCTCATAGTCTCTCTCTGGTCAGTCACATTACCTGGGATGGAAGTAGGGGCAGTTAAAGGTCATTTCACTTCTCGTACCTGCATCCTGGGAGAAGAGAATCCCCATGTCATGGTTCTTGAAGAGGTATGTTTAGTGATATCTTACTTGCAAATTCTAACCTACGTATGTAGCCCAAATCACTAAATGTTGTCCATTTTACAACAAAATCAAAGGACTAAGTGCCCCCTAGTGCCCAGGAAGACTGCAGCAGAAGCTGGATATCCTTACCTTTCAAATCTGGGCTTTGACTTAGACCAGTAGGACCTGCATATGCTGGAGGGATGTTAGGGCACACTCGGGCATCCTATCCCTCCAAGAGGATAAACATTCTTTGGCCTGCACCAAAGTGAGCATTAGGAGGCACGTCCATCTTAAAAATGCCCAAGAGCCGGAAAGAGAGGGCCCAGGATGGATCACTGTAATCTGGTTTCCCAGAAAGCCAGCTTGGAGGGAGATTTATTGAGGAGACACACTCAGCAGCATGTAGGATTCTGCCCAGGCTCTGAGCACCTCTGGGAACAGGATGTAGGGAAGGGGCTCATGTAAACCTTGAGCTCTGTCAAATGGAGTGCTTCCTCTAGCTTCCACTTTGACCCCTCTATGGTTTTCTGGAAGGCAGCTGGTATAGTGAAAAGCACACCAGCCCTCTTTCTTCAGCTGGCCTTGAGCAAGTCCTTCAGCTTCAATGATCCAAGTCTGTCAGATAAATGCGAGGAACAAGAAGACTTGAAAAGTTCCTCCGGCATTTACATTCTAGGATCTGCTTGTCTCATGTCTCATGACACTGTTTTTGACATTGGGGAAGCAGTTATGAACTCCCCTGGCTCTATACCAACTTCCACTGGTTTATAGAGGGTCAGACAACAAATGCATAGATAAACACACAAAGAAATAATTTCTTTCAGATTGTTGTAGTGCAGTCAGGAGATGAAACCAGTGTGTTAGCAAGACTGGAGGTAGAAGATGGAGGGAAACTTTAGCTCTGGTGGTCAGGGAAGGCCACTCTGAGGAGTGACAGTTGAGCTGAGACCTGGATTGCAAGAATAAAACACTTGGGACAGCTTGCGGGTAAGGTGTTACAGGCCAAGGACAGGGTAAGCACAAGGGCCCTGATGAGCATGTGTTTGAGGAATGTGGAAAAGGTCAGAGGGGCTAAAATAAGGTGACCAAGGGGGTTGGATAAAAGCTGGGTCATACACGGTCCTGTAGTCCATGGTAAGTCCTTGGACTTGATTCTAAGGGCAACACTATATAAAGCTCTGGTGAGTTTTAAGCAGATAAGTGACCTGATTGGATTTTTTAATCTGTGTCCCAGGGGTGTGGGGCTTCGGGGGTTTCTTTCTGCCTTACAGAGCTTGGGGTGGGGCAAGGTGTGTGTGTGGGGATGCCCCAGCAGTGAAGACTCGACTTCCTGTGTGGGTGGACCATTGTGAGCCAACCCTGAAAGCTCTCATCCTTTCCAGGGGCCTCTCCTGCTCTCTGGGTCCACCCTTGGTCCAGGAGAACCAGTTCTTCAGCCCAATGAGCACTTACCTGGAGTCATGTGTCCACGTTTTGGTTGTAATGGGAAGTGCCCTGTCGACATCCTTATGCCTAAACCCCTTCATGTCCCTAGCCACGTTCACAACCCCACCATCCCCATTTCCATCCCTATTTCCCTCAGGAATCTAATTGTCACTCCAGACTTAAGTAGAGCCACCACTCCTCTTTGCTGGACTGTGGGGAGACTTACTGATACTGGGTTATGACTTGAAGAGGCAGCTTTTGGGAAGTGGTAGTAGATTCCCTTTCCACCATTCATGGTGACCCCCAAACTCTTCTACACCATGAGCTCCCTTTCCTGTTTTCTCAAGGTCCTCTCTCACCCTACCCTCTGGTCACCTGTGTGTCCCTGCCTCTTCTCTACTTCTTACAGAGTGATCTTACCACTAGAGTAGAAGGTTAAGGCTGGGCCTCTTACTCCTCTACCTCAGGACCCTGTGTCCCCGAGAAGCTTGGAGGTGAAGTTTACCAAGTCCCTGACCCTCTGTTTCCACTCCACTCCATTCTGCTCCTCACCAAGACTTAGCAGCTCCCTGGGGACACAGTCTCTAGGGAAGGGAAGTGGCTAGAAGGCAGGAGGCTGGAAGAGTTTGCAAGGAATTTGCATCATTAGGCTCCTAGCATTCCCCAAGAGTCTTCAGGATAGCTGAGCAGAGCCCAGGAGGGTGGGCCTGACCATCTTGACAGTTTCATCCTCAGTGGGAACAGCACAGTGCCAAGCGGATGAGACAGCCTTGCCAGTCACACAGAGTGGGGGCATGACATTCATCCCCTTAATCTTCATCCCTAGCCTTCTCTCCCATCCTGCTTTCATCCCCCTTCACACACATACCACTCCCTGGCCCTCAACTCACCCTTACCCCAATCTACCTCACCTCTCTGAATCTTCACCCAAATTTCAACCCAATTGTTAATACAGTTCCTAATCCTGACCTTGTCCTCATTACTAACCTATCCAACCATTAAGAATCATGTTTCAAGAGTCTCCCAAGTGCCAGGTATTGTACCAAGAGTTGGGGAGAAAACCAAACCAAATGACAGACTGTATAATCTAATGGGGAAGACAGACATCAATAAAAAATGTTAGCCACTGTACTGTAAGAGCCATTAATAGTTAAATTTGACCTTCTTTGATGAAGCAATTATCAAGCTAAATTAGAAGGAAGAGGAAACATTAATCAGGTCCAAGAGGTAGAGGCAGACAGCATATGCAAAGGCCCTGTGGTTTAAACTGGTTCTCACTTCCTTCACATCTTAACTCAAAAGTCCTTTATCAAAAAGCTCCTCCCTGGCTCTACAGTTTGCTTTATTATACTTTATATTGTCATTCCCTGCTTTGTTTTTTCTCTTCAGCACTTATAACTATTTAATATAACATTTAATTTACTTGGTTATTAGGTAATATTGTCTGTTCCCACACTAGAATGCAAGCTCTAGGAGGGAGGACAGGGACTTGCTTTGGTTACGTTAAATTCTTAGGGTCTGACACAGTGCTGTGCATGTAGTAGGGGCTCCATTAGGGTCTGCTTATAATGAATGAAAGGTGCCTAGTCCCAGACAAAAGAGAGCAAAGGAGAACGTGGTGGGGGATGAGACCTATAAGGTAGGAGGCTATGGAGGAGTCATGTGAAAGGGTGATGTCATTATCTCAAAGGCAAGAAGAAGCCACTGCCAGTCTTGACTTAGGCTTGGAGGGGTTGGATGGGGGTGACACAGCTTTTGGTCTTAAGGTGATTTCACTCATTCACTCCAACCCTATCCCTAAGCTCAACCTAAATTGCAATCTCATCCCTATTCCTCACTCAGTCTAGAACCTACTAGAACCTTCTCTCCATCTCAGAATCTGAGCTCTCATTGGCCCTAACTTGGCCCAGGCACTTTGTGACCTTCCCTTGATGGTGAAAGAAGGGTGCCAACAGGGAGGACACCTGAGTTGGTGCTTCCTGGTTGGCAAGAGCTGCCCTGGGAGGCAGAAGAAAAGAGGGCAGGTCTGGAAAAGGGGGGTGGGAATGTGACTCTCTCTTTACTCTCCCTGGGTCCCAAACGTTATCTGCCGAGACTAGAACTCTGAGCCTCTCTCATAATATAATCTTAGTCCCAACATCTTCCTAAACTCAGATCTATCCAGTCCTCATGGCTCTGGCTTCCGTGATTCTATCAGAAACTAACCCCCAATCTCGACCTCCTTTCCACTCCACATTTATTTTCTTTAGAGCACTTAATATCCAAACAAATTATTGTTTACTATTTCTTGTCCTTCTCTCCCAGCTTCAGTAAGCACTGTGTGTATTTTTGTGTGTGTATTTTTTTTTTTTTTGCAGTGCCTAGAACAATGCCTGAAACACTGTGTGTGTCTCCTGAATGAAGGAAGACATGGAGTAATGAAAGACCCAGTTCCATTGGAGCACAACCCTGATTCCAACTCTTTTCCTAGCTTCATTCTTTTTCTTTCTTTGGGGATGAGGGGTGGAGGTGAGTACTTTAAAAAATTGAGGGATAGCATAGAGTAAAATGCATATCGTGCCCTATATACTACCCATATCAAGATATAGACTATTTCTAGCTCCCTACATGGCACTCCCATTCCGGAGCTACTCACTCACTAGTCTGACTTCTATAAGAATCACTTGGTTTGGCTTGTTCTTAAATTTCATATCAATGGAATGATAGAGCAGGTACTCTATTATGTCAAGCTTTTTTCATGCAATATAATTTTTGTGAGATTCATCCACGTCATAGTTCATTTTTTTAATTGCTGAATAGAATTCTATGTTATGATTATACCACAAATTACATATCTATTCTTTAGCTTAGTTCTTGTGTTCCAAATGTATTCCAACTGTCTTCTACTTTTGTAGTCAACTCCAATCCCTCCTCAACTGATCCTCGCTCAGCAGGAAGCAACAAATCCCCCCTCTTTCATCCTGATCACTTCTCTCTGGCTCCTTTCGGCTTCCTAGGGTCTCTGTGAGCTCTAGCTTCAACACCCACCACCCTTCACTTCATGGGCTTTGGGCCCTGGGGCAGAAGGATGGGCCACTCTTCCCACTGCTGCCACTACCTGCTCCATTTCCCATAGAGGAATGGCCAGGCAGCAGGCTGGCTGCAGAGCGAGTTTGCGCTGCACCTTCTCCCCTAGTCCCCACCCACTGGGGGCCCCAGAACCAATGCAAGTAACTCACTGCCCATGGCTCTGCTTAGCAGAAGTACCCAACTCTGCAGCTCATGGGGGCGGGCAGAAGGAAGGAGCTTATTAAACCAGATACAGATCTGGGGGCCCCACCCGGACCCCTCCTCCTACTTCCGTGGGGCCCTGACTCAGGCTGGATTGGCTTCCCCGCCCTGAAGTCTCCTTCATCCAAGGCATCTTCCATCCGCCCTCTCAGAGGCAGGCCCAGCTCCCTGCCTCTTGTTCCTCCCTGCCAACTCCCAGAGGGCTTGCAGCCCAGAAGCCTGCTCACCCGCCAGGAGCACGGCCTTGCCCCAGCCTGCTTGGCTGCCATCCGACCTGCCAAGGGCAACAGCTTCTCAACGCTCTGGGCTGCTGGGGGCCAGTCATCCTTGCCTCACCTTGCTACCTTGGGAGGCTGGCCCTTTCTACTACTCTCTGTGTTTGGCTTCCCATACCTGGCTTGGACCCCTGTGCAGTACCCCAGTGTCTGGGATTGAGCTCCCCCTCCTGTTTCCTGAAGAGCAGCCATGGCCACCTACAAAGTCAAGGTGGCCACGGGTACGGACTTCTTGTCGGGAACAATGGACTCCATCTCGCTGACCATCGTCGGGACCCAAGGAGAGAGCCATAAGCAGCTGCTGAACCACTTCGGGAGAGACTTTGCAACTGGTGCGGTGAGTGTGTATATGTGACTACGTATGAGTGTATGTGGTGTCTGTATGTGAGCATGTGTGTAGGTGGGATGTACATGTGTGGTGTATGTGTGTATATGTGTGAGTGTGGCATATGTGTGTGTTGTGTAAGTGTGGTGTATGTGTGACTGTATGTGTTAGTATGTGTGGTGAACGTGTGAGTGTGGTGTATGTGTGAATGTTTGTGAGTGTGTGAGCTGCGTGTGTATATATGTGTGAGTGTGTGTGTATGTGTCTGGGGAGCATGAGGAAGGATGGACGTGTGTAGCAGGAGGGGGACACAACTCGGCCAGGAAAGTTGGGGGGCTCTGGGAGAGGTCCGAAAGCAGCTGGGCTTCCATGATGGCTCTGGATGTCCCTCACCCTAGAGACCTGGCTCCAAGTCTTGTCTGTGGGCCATCCTTCTTCATCCCTGGTCTGTCATTTTTCACCCTTTTTTGGTTATTCCTCATCTCTGTCTCTCCCCTTTTCTTCTCTCTTTCTCCCTCTTCCTCTCTCTCATCACTCAACCCACATCCCTCATCTCTCAACCCTCTCCTGCTCCCTTTACCTCTCCTTCTTTCTCATCCCTTTTCCACTCTCACTTCCCTCATCCTTTCTCATTTTCTCTCTCCCCCCACCCCAATTCCTCTCTCTCCTATTCTTACTCACTTTTCCTAAGTAAAGATGCATCATAACTGGCTTAAATTCATATTGGAGTCTGTGATTTCAAATGACATCAGACCAGTCTGTCCAGTGGGAGCTTGCCTATTCTGTAATGGAAGGTGCCCTTTGCTGGACCCTCAGCCCTCAGATCTGATTTTGAGTCGGATCCAGTCATCTGTTGCTATGTGACCTCAATAAGTCACTTTGATTAAGTGGCCATTTCTGATCATCACATCTTTATTGATAAACAGTAGAAAAGAGCTAGCTGGACCACATCTGCCCACTCTAAGACTAGGAGTCTTTACAGGAGACCTCATCTTGCCTCTCACTCACACACATTCACTTGGGCCCCTTTATACAACAGCCCCTGGGGGTCTACATGGCTCCTGCAGCCTCAGATGGCTGGGGATGTGGGTGGGAAGATGGGACTTCAGGAGCTGGGGGTGAAGAGAGGGAGGTTCTGGGTCCTGCCTAACCCTGAGTAGATGGGTCCATCAGAGGACGGTCAGGTTAGAGGAGTGGGGGAGAAGCCAAAGATCGGGTCCAGGGAAGTGAGCATCTCCCAGTATGAGCAGGGCCTGGATGAGAGGCCAGACCAATAGGAGGCCTGAGAAGCTGGGGTCAAGTCCTGCACACTCAGTTGGCCCTGTGACCTTCCCAGGTGGATGAGTACACTCTCCAGTGCCAGCAGGACCTGGGTGAGCTCATCATCATCCGCCTACACAAGGAACGCTACTCCTTCTTTCCCAAGAACTCCTGGTACTGCAACTACGTACAGATCTGTGCGCCCAATGGCCGCATCTACCACTTCCCTGCCTACCAGTGGATGGATGGCTACGAGACTCTGGCACTCCGGGAGGCTACAGGCAAGCCCTCACCACCCCATTTCATGTCATTTCACGTCAGGCCTCTTGCCCTGGCTAAGCTACCCCTGGATGGCCACTCTGGGCTCCTCACAAGCCAGCCAGGTGCCAGCCCCACAGGGACTCCTAGGAACGCCTGCCACTCTTACACATCACTTTAGTCATTGCTGCCTTTCTGGGTCCAGCCCAAGCTGCACCCTGAGAAACAGAAATGAATAAGGCATGGGGCTACCCTCGGAATCTCAGGCCCCCAGGTTCTGTCTGAAGACAAGTGTGCTCTCCTTTACTTCTACCATCCTCCCCTGGACTTCCATGGGCTGCCCAGCTCCTCTAAAAAGACCCCTTGCTACTCTGAGTACAGGCCTCAGGACTCTGATAGGGTGCCCTATTTATGTCAAAAAGTGTGTCCTGCTACTCCAAAAAGACTCCCTGTTACTCCAGCAGGAGTCTGTTACTGTAATGGGATGCCTTGTTGCTCTAATCAATTGCCCGAATACTCCAACTGCTTGCTGCCTTGTTGTTTCATTAAGAAGGCTGTTAGTTCAACAGTTCTTCACAGTACTGTAACAGGAGGACTTGTGCCTTGTTATGATGTCCTGGGTTTCTAACTGAGCATCTTTTAGACTAATGGGATGTTCCATTGCTCCAAAGGATGCCCTGTTACCACGATAGGATACCTAATTTCCCTAACAGGACTCACTGCTCTCCCAAAGTCTCTTCTTAATCTAGTAGGGCTCCCTCTCACTCTAGTAGGAGGCCTTGTTACTCATACAGTCCGTTGGGGTTTTCCTTGGTGGCCCAGTTATTTTCCCAGTTGCTTGGTTCCTATGGAAGAGGGACAGGACCTGAGTGCCTGAGCTCCTTATGTCTAATCCTGCCAGAGCCCTTGTCTGGCAGGCTTGGCTAGCTTCCTAATATGTGGCTGCTACATGGGGGCTGAAGGCCTGTCCTCTTTTGTTCCTCTGGCTCCGCCACCTGAGCTTCTGCTGGCCTCCCTTGAGGTGGGTAAGAGGGAAGGGCAGAACTGAGGGGGCCCAGGGTGCTGGAGCTCCATCCTCCCCACAGCTGACCACCCCTCTTCCAACTCTCATTTCCCTGTGGTGAGAGCCTTTCCTTGGGAGCAGGAGAATGGGGCCTGAGGTTAGGCAATGAGAGGCAGGAACAGAGGGAGGCAGGCTTGGGGGAGGGTGGGGAAGCCAAGGGGAAGGTCTCACTAGGGATACCGAGCATCTTCCCACAGTGATAGGTCTGAGTGGCATGGAAGCAGGAGACAGGTAAGGTGACACTGGGTGGCTGGGCAGGAATGGGGTTGGGTGGGGCAGTTGCCATGCAACACCAGGGCAGGGAGACTTGAGTCACCTGCTGGGTCCTTGGTAAAGTAAAGCTCCCATCCTGTGGATGAGGCCGAGCTGGTGTTCTGGGTTTCACAACTCCAGGGGGCACTGTTCACCTAGAATACTGAGGCAGCCGGAGGAGGGAGAGGCTGGCTAAAGGGGCCTTGAAGGAAAATAATGGGGCTGCAGATAGGCACATGCAAGCCTGGGATTACCAACCAGGATGCCGAAGGAAGACAGGCCTGGGTTTGGATCTTAGCTCCCCCATGTACTAGCAGACAACTGGGTCCACTGCCAAATTCTTCTAAGCCTCAGTGTCCTCATCCCAATGGGGCTAATAACAGAAGCTACTTCCTAGGGTTGATGTGAGAATCCAATAAGACAACCTCTAAAAGGAGTTTTAAAAAGGCTTATTGGTGGTTGTTAGTGGGTGGGATCAGAAGTATATTGCCTTGGTTCAAATCCCAGTTCACTGCTTTCTATGTAATAGTGACTATTTTCTCCTTGTAAAATGAGCATGACAGTGCTGTCCCTTAGCTGTATCTGTGAGGGCGAGAGCTCTTTTGAAATTCAGATTTTATTTTGAAATCTGTATATATAAACATGTATATGTATATATATAAATACACACATTATATATTAAGATACATACATATCTTTGTCTCTATATATCTTCTGTATATATTCACATACCACATATTATGTGATATATCCACCAGGGCACCCCTTAATCAAATATAATAATATCTTTGCAGCAAAAACTATGAATAGTTGCACCAAATGAGTTAAATACTGTCTATAGCCTCAACTAAATTTTGAGCAGGTTTTTCTGACCAAGGAATTTGTGCCTAACTTGTGGAAAAAAACAATCAACCTGATATGCATAGCCTTTGGATTCTGGAATTGTGGAGAGCAGATCGTGAGCCTATAACATTTGTCACCTGCCTCATGAGGTTGCTCTTGTGTGATTTAAATTATTAACATAAGGAAAGTGTTAAGAAAGTGCCCCATACCTAGTAAGTGCTAAATAACTGTCATTTCAGTAGATATGGAAGAGGTACCTCCCTATAGCAGCAGGGCCCAGTTTGAGGGGTAGAGCAAGGGGGAAGAAGGTGGTACCTGATCCTTTCTTCTGAGTTTTGGGGAGGAGACACACCCTCCCTCTCCCAAGGTGGACTTCCCAGAGCCGACCTGGGAGGCAGAAACTGAGTTCTGATGCCTGAAGTGGGCAGGGACAGGCAGAGGCCAGGGGTCTGACCTTGAGCCCCCTCTTTGGAATCCCCACAGGGAAGACAACAGCAGATGACACACTCCCAATCCTTCTGGAGCACCGAAAGGAGGAGATCAGAGCCAAGCAGGACCTCTACCAGTGAGGGGAGGGTGGCAGAGGCTGAGGGTGGTTGGAGGCCAGTGATGGCTTTGCCTTATGTCACTGGGTTTGGTTCATTGGCATTAGGGCCCATTGTCTTGGCTTCTCTTTGCAGCTGGAGAGTCTTTGTTCCCGGCCTGCCCAACTACGTGAATATCCCCAGTTACCATCCTCCTGTCCGGAGAAACCCCAACCGGCCCGAGTAAGGACCTGAGGCTGCCCTGGGGCCCCCTCCCATGACAGACCCCTGGACTCTGCCCCCTTCTCAACCCCTGGACCCCAGGTTACCAGCTTTGTGCTCTTTCTCCCAGGTGGAATGGCTATGTCCCCGGATTCCCGATTCTCATCAACATTAAGGCCACCAGGTTCTTGAACTCAAATCTTCGCTACTCCTTCATCAAGACAGCCTCCTTCTTTCTTCGCCTAGGACCCATGTGAGTTTGTGTGGGGCGGGTGGGGGGCAGGGGTGAGGGCTTTTGTGAAGACTGCCCCTCTTCCTCCAGGCTGGCCTCTGCCGTAGCCCCAAATGTTGGCCGTAGCCAGGAAGGCAGAGGGAGCTGAAAAGACAGGCCAGAGAACCTGAGAGGTGACACTCAGAAACGGAGAGCTAGAAAGACCTTGAGCTGAGGGCTTGGGAGACCCTGAGGCCCAGAGATGTGGAGAACAGTGACTTTGAGACTCAGAGACCTAGGTGGTGTAGGGCAGCTCTGCCACGGTCCTAGTGGGCACTTGGCAACCTCTCTGATGGTCGAATTCTGTCTCCTAGGTCACTGAAGTTGAAAGTCCGGGGCCTGTTGGACTGCAAACAGTCATGGAAGAGACTGAAGGACATTAAGAAAATTTTCCCTGCCTACAAGTCTGTCATCTCCGGTATGGGGTGGGACATCCCGAATGGAATACGGGGAGTCCAGTGATCTCTGCGGGAAGGAACTCGGAGCCGCGTCCAAGAGACAGGACCGCGACTTCGGGGCAGTAGGGTGGGAGTTGCAGGCAAACCTGAGGCAAGTGTCTCCCTCTAGCGGTTCCTTGGAAACTGTCACCCTGGGCCCCTCCGGCCGCTCAAGGGAGGCTTCGTTTTCCTCGCAGGTGTCCGTTGCCTTCCTCTGTCCAGGGCCTTGGCCCTATGCCTTTCTATCCCAAAGGGGGACCAGGTTGCATCATGACGCTCCCGTGCCATCTCTCTAGAGTATGTGGCCGAACACTGGGCAGAGGACAGCTTCTTTGGGTACCAGTACCTCAATGGGATTAATCCAGGCCTGATCCGCCGCTGTACGCAGATTCCAGACAAGTTCCCGGTCACTGACGACATGGTGGCTCCATTCCTGGGCGAGGGAACTTGCCTGCAAGCAGAATTGGAGGTGAAGCCCCGTTGGGGAGAGACCCCCACAGCCTTCTGGCTTTCCTTTTTCCCAGGCATCCCTGTTTCTCCCCACCTCCACTGCCCATAGAGAGTTCCACTCCCACCTGCATACCCCGATTAGTTCCTAGCCAACCCCTGCATCTGGGGGGCCAGGGCACTCTGTACCCAAAGTGTGGGTCATGGGTGCCCTGGGTTGGTGCCTACCTGCCCACCCATCGTGGTTCCCCTCCAGAAGGGGAACATTTACCTGGCAGACTACCGCATTTTGGAGGGCATCTCCACCGTCGAGCTCAATGGCCAGAAGCAATACCAATGTGCCCCGCTATGCCTGCTGCACTTTGGCCCGGAAGGGAACATGATGCCCATCGCCATCCAGGTGCCTGGGGTGCAGGGGCCACCACTATGTGAACATGTTGCCAGTGTGTTACCATCTGTATGTGCATGAATGTGTGTGTGCACTTATGTGAGTGTGTGGGCCTGTGTGTGTACATGTACGCCCCTATCTGTGTGTTTGGTGACCAGGTCAGCCTGTGTGTGTACGTGTGTGTGTGCACGTCAACCTTATGTCCCTGTGTGTGCACCTATTTGTGAGAGTTTGTGCCTGTGTGTGCATCTGTGTGTAAGCATGGGTGTCCATGCGAGTGTATGTCCCTGTGTCTGCGTCTGAGAATATACTTATACTTATGTATATCCCTATGTGCGTGTGTGGCTAGTGGTGAGCTTGGTGTGTGGCCCTGTGTGTAAGTCTTAGGCTGTGTCTCTGTGTGTCCCTACATGTGCACATCTGTGTGCTGCCCATGTGCTACCCATGTATAAACTTGTATTTTGGGTGCACCTATGTGTAGAGTGTGCATGCTGTATTTATAAGCACGGATACTGAGCTAATCAGACTTAGCTGCTGCTTTGAGAGTCTGGTCTGGCAGAACTGAGGTGCTTCCTTTCCAGAGGTCCCCATTAGGGTCATGTCCAAATTAGAAAAAGTCACCCTTCCTGAGGGGATAAGTCAAGCCCTGATTCTCCTGGCTTGTCAGTAGAACAGCATAGGCTAGATTTCAGTGACTTCCCCTGCTCCCAGGGAGCTGGGTACCCTGTGCAATGTACAACCTGCACAGATGAATGTGGCGGCTGTGGGGCTGAGATAAGAAAGGCTTCTCAGAGGAAGTGGCTTGAGAGCTGGTTCTTGAAGAATCAGTGGGAGCTGCCAGGTAGAGAAAGGGACAGGGGAAGGTACTATAGACAGTGGGAATAGCAAGAGCAAATGTGAGGAGGAAGAAAAGGTTCTGGTATGTTCAGGGGACCAGAGAGACTGGAGTATAGGGAGTAGAGTTTTTTACCTCCTCGGAGTCCCCTTGGTCTCCCTCCTGTAGTGGGGGCCCTAGTATGTGTGTGTCTCTGCCCTCACCTAACTCTCCCTCCTTCCTCACCCCCAGCTCAGCCAGACCCCTGGGCCAAATTGCCCCATCTTCCTGCCCAGTGACTCCGAGTGGGACTGGCTGCTAGCCAAGACGTGGGTACGCAACGCTGAGTTCTACTGCCAGGAGGCTATCTCTCATCTGTTGGGAACCCACCTGATCGCTGAGGCCTTCTGTCTGGCTGTGCTGAGGCAGCTGCCCATGTGCCACCCCCTCTACAAGGTATGGACTTGGGCAAAGGGACCTCTGTGAAGCATAATGCTGTCACCTGGCCACAGAAAGCCACTGCTTTCTGAGGGATTCTAGTTAGACTTGGGGAGACAGCTGGGGACCCACAAAAGAGGGCTTGGGGTAGAGATGTTTCAAAGTGAAGGGATCTGATGTTGCAGAAATTGGGTTGCTGAGGTCCTTTTGGGGATAACTTCAGTTTTTTTCTCATTGTCCTCCTTACTTTCTCTCACAGCTCCTCATCCCCCACACCCGATACACCATCCAGATCAACAGCATTGGGCGAGCCCTCCTGCTCAACGATGAGGGGCTCACTGCCAGGGTAAGACTTCTGCCCCCAAGCCCAGCAACATATATGCTTTCCATCTGGCCTTTACAGTTAGACTAAAACCTGGACTTCCCACTTGCATTTAGATCATGAAGGGGCGTGGAGAGAGGGGACTGGTTAAAGTGGCTGCTGTGTCTACAAGGGCACTGAGGCAGGGACTGAGTCTGCTGGCTGGCGTGTGAGGATTCCTGGGGCAGGGCAGGCTGGGCAAGGTTTAGAGGAGCACTCGCTATGTGTGAGGCAGGTGTGAGCCTCAGCTGGGAGGATTTGCGGAGACCTTGTCAGGCCCATTGTCTGCTTCCTCCCTGACAGGGTACATCCCTGGGCCTGAAGGGCTTTGCTGAGGTGATGGTTCGGGCTCTGTCAGAGGTGACCTACGACAGCTTCTACCTCCCCAATGACTTCGTGGAGCGAGGGGTTCAAGACCTGCCAGGATATTATTACCGCGATGACTGCTTGGCAGTGTGGGATGCGCTGGAAAGGTAAGTTCGGGACAACAGTGGGTGGCACACAGGGTGGACACCCTGGGATGTTGGAGGCGGCATGGGGACCCTTTAAGTACCTGAGCTTGGGTCTGGCGCCATCTTCTGACCTTGGCAAGCCACCCCTGCCACCTCCGCCCCACAGGACTTGCCTACCCACAGGCTTGGGGCAGCTCTGGGGCCAGGGCAGTCTGGGGAAGGCGGGAGCAGCACAATTGGGGAGGTCAAGGTCCAGACTGAGGCCTGTCCTCTGGTCAGGTATGTGACAGAGATCATCACCTACTATTACCCATGTGACGCAGCTGTGGAGGGTGATCCAGAATTGCAGTCCTGGGTGCAGGAGATATTCAAGGAGTGCCTGCTAGGGCGTGAAAGCTCAGGTATGGGCCTGGACACACAGGCATCCAGCAGGGGCCTGGGGATATGGGGTGGGCCCACCTGGGCTGGGCTGAAGCATGTATTATTGAGGGCTGAAGGAGGCCAATCACTGCCCTCAAATTTTGACAAGGCCCTTCCTTGTCCCTTGGAGCAGCGGCATCTTGGAGAGGTTGGGAAAGAAAGCATGGCTGGCCATTGGTTCCTGTCTGAGCTCAGGGGCTTTGGGTTATCTCTGTAGAGACTTAGAGAGGTCCCAGTTCCCCACCCCAGAAATAAATCTTGGTGGACTGGGGAGCTGGTGGAGAGCTAGCAGGCTCTAGAAGGAAAGGAGAGCTCCTGAGGTCATGCCACTTGGGACCCTACTCAACAAGTATTTATTGAGCATCTGTGATGTGATGAACACTGCTGGTTACTGGGGAGGCAAAAGGGAACAAGATAGGTGAAGGTGCTGTCCTCAAGAATTTCAGTCTTGGGGAGGGTGGTCTGCTCAAGTAAAGGGATAGTTACACTATAGCAGGACTGGCACAGTTTGTAGGGCGGATAAGAGCCCAGGGGAAGCACCTAACCCAGCTTGGGGCGGGGAGTGGGTAGAGTGGAAGAGGGGTAGCAGTAAGCTACCCCTCTTTAGCTGAGATCATAGCTAAGATCTGCAAGATGAGGAGGTTATCAGTGAGATGACAGAGGTGGGATTGGTGAGTTCTGGGAGCTGCTGACAGGTGCCTGCAACTAGAGCTGAGGGTAGGAATTGGACAGGCTCCAGTTGGGGCTAAGGCTGAACTCATGAGTAGCGGCTGGGTTGTAAAATGGTTAAGGAGTTTGGAATTACTCTGAGCGCCAGAGGGAACTATGGAGGCGTTTGCAAGGAGATCAGATTTGTATTTTAGCCTATCAGGCTGCACCGGCAGTCAGGAGACAGTTTTGGAAGCTGCTGTAGTGTCCAAGGGGGAAGCGACAGGAACCCAGCAAGGGTGGGGGTTGTGGGGACGCAGAGAATCCCAGAGAGAGTTGGGAAATAAACACGACAGGACTTGGTGACTGGTTTGAGTTTGCCAAATGGAGGCTAGGTTGGGGGAGGGAAGGGCCAAGGGTGACTCCCAGGTTTAGAGTTTTTGCATTTGGGTAAATGGCACGTGTCACTCCTTGAGCTGAGGGCCTGAAAGGAGGAGCAGTTTGGGGATGAAGATAATGGGTCTGGTTTTACTGTGTTGGACTTTTGGATCCTGGGGTCACCATGGCAATCGGGGCTGGCTGCGTATATGGGACAACAGGGAGAGAAGTTAGCGGCTTGGTTAGGTATAAAATCAAGAGTCAGGTTACTGAGAAATCCATAAGAAGTGAGCGGAGTCTCAAAAGAAGTGTATGTATGGCAGAAAGTGGATGAGGGGCTGTACCGAGTCAGGGCAGGGAAGCTAGGATTCTTCCAAAGCCTTTCCCCTGATGAGACCTGAGACCAGAGAGGTCCCCCTAAGGAGCTGGAGGAGAGATCTGAGGTTCTCATCTCAGGCAGGTGCCTGGAGCAGCCCCGTAGAACATCTGAACAAAGCCAGTTGAGGGCCCTCCCCAAGGCTTGTGCTCTGAACTGAGTTGTGGCCACAGGAGGGCCAAGCAGGCAGGATGGGGGCAGGGATGTGGCAGCTTGAAGTGTTGGCATGACAGTTTGAGCTGAGTTTGGTTGCATCCTTTGCCGATCAGCCAGAACCAAGGCAGGACTGATGCTGCCCAGGCCTTCTCTTGCCCCTCAGGCTTCCCCATGTGCTTGCGAACAGTGCCTGAGCTGATCCGATATGTTACCATCGTCATCTACACTTGCTCTGCTAAGCACTCAGCTGTCAACACAGGGCAGGTACCTGTGCTCACCAGCCCCTGCCCCAATCCCTGCCCCAGACCTAACTTAAGTCCTAGTCCTAACCTCAAACCCAATCTCTGCCATAATCCCTAGCCTAACCTGTCTCAATCTGAGTCCCAGCATCAATCCCAACCTCAATTTAAACTCGAGAGACCCCGGGTGCTCTCTGACCCAGAACCCCTCCTCCACTGCACCTCCAGCTGGAGTTCACCACCTGGATGCCCAATTTCCCATCAAGCATGCGGAACCCACCAGTGCAGGCCAAGGGGCTGACCACTCTGGAGACCTTCCTGGACACATTGCCAGATGTGAAGACCACGTGCCTCATCCTATTGGTATTCTGGACACTCAGCCGGGAGCCTGATGACAAGGTGACCTGTGGCCTCAGAGTGCAGATGGGGATGGGGGAACTCTGAGCATAGGCAGGGAGCCAGAAGCTGGGGGGCCAACAAAAGAGCGGGGTGTCAAGGGAGAGAGACAGGGACAAAGAGATTCCTGAAGGGGAAGGGCAGAGGGGTGGGGGCCTGCTGTGTCCTAGCTGCTTGGTTCTGTGCCTGCAGAGGATCCTGGGCCACTTCCCCGACATTCATTTTGTGGAGGATGTCCCACGGAGGAGCATGGAGACCTTTCGCCAGCGCCTGGCCCAGATATCGCACAATATCCGCCAGCGCAACAAGTGCCTCCCCATCCCCTACTACTACCTGGACCCCGTGCTGATCGAAAACAGCATTTCTATCTAGAATGGCCCTTCTCTCCTCACCTCTCCCTGCCCTGCATGCAGCTATTTTCAAAAACAAAAACAAAAACAAAAACAAAAACAAAAACAAACAAAAAACAATAACAAAAACATTTCAAGCAGAAGCCTTGGGTTTGTCAGTGGGCTTGACTGTTTAGTGGATGGGAAGGTGAGGGTTGGGGGAGGGAAGGGCTGACATCGCGGGACATGGGCAAGCTCACAAGGTGATGCTGTTCACCACTGCAGGGTCTAGGCAGGTGTAGGGCAACAACAAGCCCCAGTTTGTTCCCTGATGTCCTGTGGGATTTGGGCCAGGTGGCTCTGGAAGGCAGTGATGCTCCACTGAGGGGCATCCTCAGTGAAGTGCTTGTCAGGGTAGGTGCCCAGGAGCTGCTAGGGATGGCAAAGAGAAGGCTAGGACCTCTACTCCACCGTGCCGTGACCCCATCTTTCAACCCAAAGCGATTCTGGTCAATCTTAAGTCCCCCTGCCTAGTCACCCAAACCACAGAGGACCCCAGTCCACCAGAAAATTCTCTCAATGAGACGCAGACCACCACTGGAGCCCCCACCCACCTAGCAACCTAGACCACCCAAGACATATCCTACTTGAAACATAAACCACTTAGCCACCTAGGTAAAAGCCTACCCTAAGCCCAACCTATGTCAAACCCAGACCCATCTGAGCTCCACCTACTAGGAACCCACATTACCCCAAACCACACCATAGAAACCTATATCACTCAGGGCCCTGCCCACAGAGGGATCCAGCATGCTAAATGCCCCTCCAAGTAACCCATTGTTTCCAGGACTCCTTCTCACCCTACCCACTCTCCTGGACCCTGAGACCCCCCTCCTATCCCCACTCTGGGCTTTCCTTGATTTCATTAGTGATACCCCAGATGAGCATGGCAAGTGCTTTGATCTCAGGAAGAGAGACCACCAGTTCTGTCTGGCCTTTGGCAGTGGATGGAGGGAGTCACATGGTGGTAGGAATATTGGGCATCCAGGCACTGAATTCAAACTGACTCCTCACACTCAGTAAGCACAGGACTGCCAATGCTCCTGCTAGGTTCACTCCTCCCAGGTCTGACACTGGCTCACCTGGCCACTGTCAATGGCAGCATGGGACCCTAAATGAGGGTAGGGTGGAGAGAATGGGGCTGAAACCCAAGGGGCTGCTGCCCTGGGGAAGTGGGGTCTAGAGTATGGAAGACTGGGATGGACACCTTACCTGAGCTCAGGCAGCTTAGAAAACACTTCTGGAAGATCTCCCTGACCCAGGCCTGCAGCTTTGAGTCCCTGCTCACTGCACTGTTATCTAAGTAGTAGATGCTAATGATATCAGACACAAAGCTGGGAATCCAGAAATACATGGTGGCTAACTGTTGGGAGGCTATGCAGCCCATGAGTGCAAGTGAGAAAAGCTGCTAAGAACAGCTGCCCCAAAAGGAGGAAACTGAGGCCAGAGAAGGAAAACGGCCAGCCGCACATTGTAAAGTAAACTATTGAGCTGGACTCCAAACCTGGAGGCTTCCATACCCACCAGGAGGTGCCAACGAAAGGCCTGAGAGTCAGAGTTGGTTTGCAGGTGTGTTTTGATGGGCTGCCAAGGTTTTTTGTTTGTTTCTTTTCCAAACTGAATCAATGGCCAACATTTAAATATTAGAAAATGTCTAGTTTATCTTGGAAAACTTAAAGATCTGGCTATAGTCATAGCTGAGTAGCCATTGTCCCCATCAGAAAAACATGAGTCCTCCATCAGCCACAGTCCCTGCCCACTCCTCTTCTTAGCTTTTTGCTGCTTGCTTGCCTTGCAAGCATTTATGTTTCAGTCTTTCAAGCTAGATCAAGCCACAGGGAAGGGTTAGACACCAGGCGCCTACTTGTTGGGACTGATGCATTGGGGTTCATCTCCCACACTGGTTCCCAAAGGGCAGAGCTGGGTTTGTCTTGCTCACCATGGTATCTACCCCCAGCTTGCGAAGGTGGGTGGATACATCGCTAAAAAGAGTTTTGATACAGGCAGCTCCAGCTATGGGTGTTCATAGGTGGGGGGGTCCCTGAGGTCTTCAAGGGGTGAAAGGGTATGAGCTAGGTTTGAAGAAGAGGCAGTGGTTGGATAAGGAGAAAGGGAGAAACGGGGTGCCTGGCCTCACTAGGCTTAGTGTATGCTGAGGAGGAAGAATGGGGAGAGGCAAATTCCAGAAGGGCTGAGACGCCATGGAAACACTGCATTTCATGTGGTGAAAAATGGAGCCATGTAAATCTCATGAGCAGTGCTGCCATAAATCCCAGTGCCTGAGGAAGTTTGTTATGCAGGTTAACGGCAGGAGATAGGAACCCACGTCAAGGAGTTGGAGAAGCCAGACATTAAGAATACCTGGCCAACAGGGTGGTGACCAGAGGTACATTCCATGAGATGTATTTAGAGGGAGAAAGATTTAGATGGAAAACTTGCAAACTTTATCTATGGGGTGAATACTAATAATAGCTAATGCTCAGAGAGCATTTCCTATACACCTGAGTGTTGTTCATAGGGCTTTACATTTAATCCTAATAATAAGCTATAAGGTAGTTGCTATTATTATTTTCACTTTCAGAAGAGGAAACAGACACAGAGGTTAAGTGACTTGCCCAAAGTTACACAGCTGGGAAGGAAGAAGAGGAGGCAGGAAGGGGCCTCGAAATGGTAGTGTGTTTAGGCAGAAGGTGAGAGGAGGTGGGTGAACAGGTCAACGAACATGTAGCCAAGGGTGAAGCTCAGGGCCTCAGGCCCCAGAGGAGCTTCACCTGTCCATGGCCACCCAGACCTGGAGCACATCATCTCAGTTGTAGTAGTGGGCAAGGTCCTGAACCTCACAGTCAGCCAATTGGTGGGGCAGACAGAGGGAGCAGTAAGTGACAGCCTCTATCCCTTTGACAATCAGCTCCAAGCAGCCCACCTTTCCCAGCAATGTTGACTGTAATAAGCAGAGAAGCCATTGTTGCCAGGAACTGGGGGCTCAGGCCCAAACCTCAGCCCGCTCCTGGCTTCCTCTGCCAGAATTTCAGGGTGCAAAGAGTCCAGTGCGGGTCTGGATATTGATATGGAAGGTATAGCAGAAATGAGGAATTAGCAACTGGGGAGAACCATTGTCAGAAGTTAGATGAGGCAGCCCCACATACCCCACAGAGGAGAGGTCCTCCCTACCTTGAAGATGGGGTGACACGTGGGCAACTGCCACAACATGAAGAGTCTCTATCACAAAGTGGGTTAAAAGTAGATGAGAGACTATCTTGTGCACCAGAAACTCTGAGTGGCAAATCCAGATCTCGCTTGGCCAGGAGGCAGTCCTCAGCCTTGTCACTCTACCTGTAAAAGGCAGAGATGGAAATAGGAGCAAGATGCTGATGGCTGGATCTCACCTGTCAAGGACTGGAAAGGGGAACAGAGACTGGGTCCCTGGGCCTGTTTGTGCAGGGAGGGCTTTTGGAATGAGAGCTTACAAGGGAGCACTGTGCCAGGAGCTTGGGGCTCCTCACATGTCTGCTGTTCTTGCCAGATTTGATGCTTGGCTGACCTCAACAAGCAGGAGCAAGGAATTTCTTTGTGACCAGAAAACTAAGAAGTGGAGACTCTAGGAACTACCAGCCCCAAGATCTCCTTAGCTGTTCACAGATTTTTCTGCTGCTTCTCCTTAATCTCTGCTTGGCACTGGGCACAGAGGAGAGGGGGGCTGTTCTGCCAGATTACTTTGGCTGGAAGAAGGAAGGAGTGAGGGGGACCTGTCCCCAATCCTCAGTACCTCAGCACTCCTCAGACATGGTATGGGGCATCTCTGGACTGGAATGTCAGCCAGCTGCTGGCCTCCTGGTCTATTTTACCTATTCTCCACTCCTCCTCTCATTCAAGGCAGACTGCCTCAGCAGTCCTCTCCTATTTGCTGACCCCCAACTCAATAGCTGAAGCCAGAGAGGGCCAAAGAGCAAAGCTGTAGAGCAGAGAAAGGAGGGGAGATAGCCATAGCCAGCACCCTTACCACGTTTGGCTTCAGGTGCCTGCCTGCCTTCCCCTCCCCTCTGCTTCACAGTCCTGTCCTTTTTCCACCGGGTCCTTCCTCCTCCACTCATTGCTCCTCCCCAACGTCCCCACCTGATCTTCAGGTCCGAACCATTCCTTCATCCCCACCACTGGCCCCTCCACCAGGTCTTCACCACTAAATATGATTCCTTCCAATCATTCCTCCTTCTTCTCCGTGTCCCTCTTGTCGTGCCTAGCTGGTCTCTCCATCTCCACCTCCCCCTGTGAGATTCTGTTCTCTGTGTTTCCATTTTGTTGTGTGTGGGGGTGTGTTACAAGGAGACCTGGTAGTCTTAGGAGAGGCATATGGGGACCAACCACAAGGTTGGGTAAAGGGGCTGCCGCCACCCGCCTTAGCCCTCTACCCAGAGGAACCTGAAGTAGCCCTGTCTGAGCCTCATTAATACCCCCTCTCCAGAGCAGTGACAATTACTGCAGGCAGCCCACGGGAAATAGAAACTGAAGTCAGAGTTTTAAAGGGTGGCCAGCCACCTGGAGCATGATCACACTTTGCCTTTGCAGCTAAGGGTGACTCTGTATCATCTCGTTGGGCCATTTGACCCTCCTTGTGAGATATCCAAGGCTCATGTGTCCAAGGAGTAGTGAAGTGAGGGGATCTCACCTCTTGATGGAAGAGTGGGGCCTGAACCAGAAACGATACCCCTTCCTTACTCCAGAGCTGGCCTGGCTTCCAGCTCCACAGTTACTCTCTTTCCAGGCTCTTTATTCAGTAATCAGAGGGTAATGATGATATCACATATGGCATTAACAGGTGGGAGGGTGGCTATGAACCCCTTCAGACTTGCCTGGCTTTTGAAAGTGGGTAGTGGCAGCTGCGTGGTGGGCAGCAATTTGGGCATCCAGGCATCAAAGTCAAATTGAAAGCCGTGAGGCCAGAGTGTGGCCTAGGAGCCAGGCCCCCTTCATCCCACCACCCCTGGCACTGACCCTTCTCACCTGCACTGTACTGATACCAGAGCGGTTGGCTGAGTATCAGCATGGTGACACAGTGCACCAAGGCTTCGTGGGTCTCCAGTGAGGAGGGCATACCTGCAGGGAAAGCTGGCCTGGGGTTGGGACTACCTGGGTTCTGAGGACCATGCTGCAGAGGCCTGAAGGTGAGGCTGAGGTGCCTGTACCTGCACTCTCCAGGCTTAGAAAGCCCTCAGAGAAGATCTCCCACACCTAGGCCTAGAGTTCGCTGTCATCATGGACGGACATGTCACTAGGGTAATAGATACTGGTTATTTTGGAGACAAAGCTTCAAAGTGCACCCAATTTCTATTCAGTCTCAGCCTTCAACTTGACCCTCTTTGAGGAGCACCCTGCCCAGTGTTGTTAATGTTCAGCCCTCTTCGTTGAGAGTCTCCTTGGGCCCTACCTCTCCTTTTCAGTCTTCCTGCCTCCACTCAAGCCCCCAGTTCTCACCACTCTACCTTATCCCAGATCTGCATTCCTGTAGTAGTAGCCTGGGATATCTTCAACAATTCGGTTCCTGATATCCTTGGGCAGACACAGAAAAGACAAGTTCAGCTGTTCTATGTTCCTCTGTATCAGCTTGGAAAAGCCCCCAATGCCAAAGCCTGTGGACTAGGAGATGGGACTCCTGGGTACCAGAGCCCCTACCCCAGAAGCAGGAGGTAGTACTGGTGGGGGAGACAGGTCCACTCCCAACCCAGAACCCCATATTCTTCAAAATGAAGGACTTGCCACTCCATCTTCCCTAAGGCAGCTCTTACCCTGTCTACTACCTAGCCAGGGGCGATGAACAGCTTGCAGGCAAGCACTTTGATATACTGTGTGTGGGGGATTAGCGCTATAAAGGCTAGAAAGGACAAGCTAGGGGGAGGCCTGTGTGTCTCTGGCCTCAGAACAACCCCTATAGAGGCACTCAATCATGTAAATCACTCATGAAAAGAGATGACAGGGACAAAAGAGGTAGACCAGGACAGAAAACAGGGCTCCAGGCCCAGTGACAGGGCCTGGGCCCTACCAGTATCTTGTTCTGTGATCTTAGGCCTGAGCCTTCCTTTTTCTGGGCATCAGATCATTGAGAAAATGGTGGGGGTGGGAGGGGGGGCTGCTGATTTAAATGAACACCCAGGGGCCTTCTAGCTTTGGGACCCTGTGATTTCTTAATCCCTAGGCAGGCAGAGCATTGTGACAATCAGGGCCTGAGGTTCTGGCAATGTGGAACTGTCCCTTGGAGCCTACCACTGAGTGCCAGGCCCTGGGAGCTGCAGATGGTCAGAAAAAATCAGCCTGGGGTAAAAAGGGCAGAGTAGGGCCTGCAGTTGGGACCCAGGCTAGCTAAGCAAGAATCAGAACTGAGCAGCCATGGACTCACTGTGGGGAAAACCCTGACCTTCACAGAGGAGATGCCTCAGGTACCTGGGGGAAATGACTCTGGGCCATTTGAAGTTTGGCAGAGCCCAGGTACCTACAAAGCTTACCTTCAAAACATGAGTCCTTCTCAGGGCTCCCCTAATCCTGCAGAACACCTTTTGGTACCTCGAAACCATATTCACTCCCTGGCATCTGCCAGCCCCAGGTTTCTCATTTCTTAGAAACTGGGCTTCTGTGATGGCTGTTAGCTGTTAGTCTGATCTTCCATAAGATGGGAACCTCTCTCGGGCACAACCTGCTTTCACAGGTGGCCCCCTCTCATGCCCCAGTCCTTGTTCACCTCAGCTCAGCTCAAGGCCTGCTAAAAAGCAGGCTTCTAGGGGAATTGTGCATGGAAATGCCATGGAAGCAGGATGGGGCCTCTGCATCCCAGCCTGGAAGGATAGGGCCATATGTGGACAGGCTGCTTAGAAGAGGTGCTGCCAGGGGCGGACCAAGGCTCAAGGACCTGAAAGCTTAAGGTATAGTCTAGGCCATCTTGCTGACCCACTGACCTTGAAGAATAAGTGGCAGTAGGGCAGCTGGTGCAGCATAGGCATAGTAAAGACCTAGGGCAGCAAGTAGTCATGCAACAGGTGTGTGAGTACCTCATGGACAGAGAACTGCATTGCACACCCATGTCTTGGCCAACAGCCAGTCCCACTTCTCCTCAGTGGGCAAGAAGATAGGGCTATTGGACCCGGGGGTTTGGCTTAGCTGTAGGAGAGGTCGGTGGGGAGAGAGGCATCCATGAGTGTCTGCCAATAACTCAGTTGGACTCTTCCCCACTCCTGCCATGCCTCACCTCCTGCCCAGCTGCTGACCTGGATGGCAAGGGGCAGCAGGGATCCACACAACCTGGGCATGGTATAGCAGCATCGTTGGAGCTGCAGAGAACGAAGGCTTTCCATTAATGACATTGGTATGGATACCAGAGAGGATGCTATGATCCACCAGGAACAGGGAGCGCCTCTGAGAATGTGAGAAAAGGAGCCGGGGCTGCCATTTGGCTTTCTAAAAGATGGGGTGGGGGAGTATTCAGGGCCAGGAGAGGAGTGTGCAAGGGAAAGAACACACAGCATATAATTGGTCCTTAGCAAATGTTAATGCTGTTCTTTCTAGCAGGGGATGGGCCTAAAGGCACTGCAAGACTGATCTTAAGGCCCAGCATGGAGGCCACCATGGTATCAGTGACAGTGATGGAATGGGGTTGAGGCCATTCAGGAACTGGGAGGCAAAAAAGTATCTTCCTACCACTTCTCAAAAATGTACTCTGCAGGAGAGTAAGGGAGATGGGGACAGGGTCACCCCAGTCCCCAAGTCTCCCCTTGAGTTTCACAGCAGAGTTGCTCCTGGGTTCATCCTAGGACAATTCTCTTCTCATGGTGACCTCCTCTTACCCCTGGGCTTCAGCCACTGCCTAAGAGCAAATCTTAGCCCCTATCCCACCCATCACACTGAAAGTCAAGATGCCTAAGAGGTCAATCTGAATGTTTGGTTTGGACCTTACTCACCTAGTAGAACATGAATTTTTTATTCTGGAAATTTTGAACAGTTTCTCTGGGAGAAAGTTAAAGTCAATGGGAAAACTAGAAATCTTGAGAATGTTGTTCACATTGAATGCTTCAAAAATAAAATTACAGTTGTTTCTGAGAAACAGTTCTCAAAAAGATATTTGAAATATCTTACCAAGAAATACCCTGGCTTTATGTAGTTGCATCTAACAAGGAGACTTATGAACTTGGTACTTCAGATTAGTCAAGATAAAGCTTGGATCTGAGTCTGAGGGCTAGGTAAAGCCACCCTTTATAGGGTTTTGCTTACTAATAAAACAAAGGAAGCATCTAGAAATAGATTTCTAGTGTATCAGTGAATAAACAACACTCTACTCTGAAATAAATAAATAAATGAATGAATGAATGAATGAATGAATAAATAAGTAAATCGGCATGTAGGGTGATTCTTCTTCAGAACCACTGTCCTTGAACATTTGTTTACATTCTGACCTACAGCCCAGGATGATCTGAGCTGGCAGAGTCTTCTGAAGGTTGTCATCTAATCCTTCAAGATATAGTTGAAGGAATCAGAGCTCTAACTGGAAAGGAAATTACTTGATATTTAAAAATGTCAATCAGGTCACCTGAACCCC
Organism: Eidolon dupreanum; assembly: GCA_028627145.1. Classification (NCBI taxonomy): domain Eukaryota; kingdom Metazoa; phylum Chordata; class Mammalia; order Chiroptera; family Pteropodidae; genus Eidolon; species Eidolon dupreanum. The sequence continues at coordinate 68,795,476 of CM053506.1, forward strand.
TGAATGATTAGCTCTTGCCTATCTTTATTTTCTTTCCTTCCTTCCTTCCTTCCTTTCTTTCTTCCTTCCTTCCTTTCTTCCTTCCTTCCTTCTTTTCTTCCTTCCTTCCTTCCTTCCTTCCTTCCTTCCTTCCTTCCTTCCTTCCTTCCTTCCTTCCTCCCTTCATTCCTTCCTTCCCTTTTTCTTTCTTTTAAATTCTAAAATTTTGATCAAAGCTATAGATACACATGATTTAAAGAGACAAAAAGTTCTATAAACTTTTCATCACCAACAGCTATCCCTTCCACCATTCCTGATGTTTCCCCCTCATCGAAGACAATAACTTTTATCTCTTTTAGTTGATAATCTTGATATTTACTGCTGAAGAGGAATTTTCACTCAAAAGGCTAACCTTATAATTAACTCTTTGTTCTGCTTCTGTAGATATGCTTGCCACATAGGCCCTGGGGCAGGGTGACCTCGAAATTAACTAAAGACTCATCCTCCCTTCTGCTTGTTCTGTCTAAACAACAAATGTAACTGCCTGTAACCCATAGCAATTCCTGCACTTTGTAACTCTTTGTAACTGCCTGCAATGCATAGCGACTCCTGTGCTTTGTAACCATCTGAGGACAAATTAACCAGTCAGCCCATGCCAACTAAGCCCTATAAAAGCAAAGTTGCACCTAAGCTCAGGGCCCAGATCTTCAGAGTGCTAACTCCTCTGGGACTGCCAGTTTAATAAACCTGAGTTCTCCAACTCTCCAAGTGCTGCTTGGTTTCTCACTGGTCTGATTTTTGCAGCATTTCTGCAACATAGCAACCCCCAAAGACCATGCCTCCCTTTTACTAATCCTAGCAAATGTCCTGGGGTTGACATGGAGAGGCTATGTGAAAGCACTCTGGTCAACAATCCCAGCTGAGTGCTGCCTTTGAGCAATCCTGGCTCAGCTATCTGTTATTTCAGTGAAGAAATCTCCAATGATTCCAACTCCAAGACATCTGAGCCACCCTCAGCCACTCCAGTGCTCCCAGATGACAGCCCAAGCATCAGGGATCTGAGACAAGCATTTTATCTCTGCTCTGGCTGAATTCCTGACCCACAGGAGCATAATAAAATGGTTGTTGTTTTATATATTTTTAAAAAGTCATGGAGCTGACCCCCATTGAACTGGCCTTGGTCACATACTTAGAGGCAGGAGATGGAGTTAGCCCCATACAAACTACACAGATTGAGGGTGGGGATGGGTAGATCCCCAAAGGAAAATCAGATGTGGTTACTAGAAAAAGTAGACAAAAACAACATGTATCTACTCCACCTTTTCTGGGAAGAGTCCCTTTCAGAAACCACTTGTCAGTGGGTTGCTGATCTGAGTTATTTAAAAACTCTCAGCAAAGGTTTAGAGGTCTTCCTGAATGGAGTGGCTTCTTCTGGCTATCCATTACTGGATAGCAAAGTACACTAAAACTTACAGGTTTAAAACAACAGCCATTTTATTATACCCCATGATTTACAGGACAGGAATTTGGGCAGGGCTCTGTTCAGTGATTCTTTTATTTCATGTGGCACTGACAAAAATTCTTGTTGATATTCTGGATTTATGTGTTGCAGAAAAGTTTCAAAAATCAGACTGAGAGAAACCAAGCAGCATTCGGAGAGTTGGAGAACTCAAGTTTATTAAACTGGCAGTCCCAGAGGAGCTAGCGCTCTAAAGATCTGGGCCCTGAGCTCAGGTGCAACTTTGCTTTTATAGGGCTTAGTTGGCATGGGCTGACTGGTTAATTTGTCCTCAGATGGTTACGAAGTGTGGGAGTTGCTGTGTGTCGCAGGCAGTTACAAACAGTACAAAGAGTTACAAAGCGCAGGAATTGCTATGGGTTACAGGCAGTTACATTTGTTGCTTAGAAGAACTAGCAAAAGGGAAAATGAGTTGTTAGTTAAATTTGAGTATGGCTTATGCAGCAAGCATATCTACAGAAGCAGAACAAACTGTTGATTAGCCTTTTGAGTGAAAATTCCTCTTCATATGGTCTGAAATTGTTGCAGCACGTTCAAATCTAAGACTCACGGAACCAACTGAGATTAATTATGAGCCTTTATTAGCCGGCTGGTGACTGACTCTTTCCCACTAGAGAATCAGCCCTGAGCCTCTAGATGGGTCAGCTTATATAGCCTAAAACTATGTCTTGGTGGGCTTTGATTGTGCAAGCAAGCAGATTACAGAAGCAGATGTTGGCTGTTAGCATCTAATTGGACGGTTTGGTTATCTGTACTGCGGTGGCAACATTGTTTTTGTTTCTCGTCTTGGGAGCTTTGGGAGCTATTTTTTCCTAGGTAGCTGTCACCTGAAGTTATCACTCTCTGTCCTGTCCTTGGGACTAGCTTACTGAGGAATTGATATTATTAACCCATAACAACATATTTTTCAAAGTAGTCACGGCCAAAGAAAGGGGGTGGGGATGTGAATAAGGAAGATGTTATTGAAATGTACCTTTACACCTTTACAAAATAAAAGGCTCTGGAAGACTTTGTTTATATGTCTGACAACTTGAAGTAAATAACTGGAATGCTAGACTCAGATGAGACAGTCTACAGATACACCTGAACATGCTTCTTCAGCATGGTGGTCTCAGGGGAGTCAGACTCCTTAACCTAGTGACTGAGGGTCTCAGATGACAGAGCTTCTTATGATCTAGCTTCAGAAATCCTAGAATGTCACTTCTGATGCACTCCATTGGTCAAGCAAGTCACTAAGTCCAGTGTTGATTCAAAGGAAGGGAATTAGACCCCACTTTTAGTGGGAGGAGTAGCAAATAATGTCATTTTTATCTTCCAAAGTCCTTATAAACAGTCTGATATCATGGCATAATGACAAAATGTTCGAAAATGGGAGTTAAGTAGGAAGAATCTGTCCATATTTATTTGTTCTGCTTACAGGAGAGTGGTTATGTTAGGCAGGTTGGGGCTAAAGAGACCTACACAGGCTATTTCAGATAGGCAGGCTTAGTGTAAGGGTGTGTAAACACAGGAATATGAGCAGAACAGGAGCTCAGGAGGAGTTTCAGGACTTTAGTCTCAGAATTCTGGCCAGTCTTGGGGTCTCAAAATCCTGAAGGCATTGTTGTCTCTGTGACTTGTTCAGTACAGTGACTCCACTCCTCATTCCCTCGCCCTCTGGGTATCTTTTCCTGTCTCATATCTTTCCTTTACTATGACCCCTTATTGTCCTGATTCTAACCCCTGGGTCTTCTCAACTAGCCCTTTTAACTTCATTTCCCTGCTGTTGACCTGTGCCATGCACTCCACATTTCCCTGTTTAGATTTCCAAGAGAGAATCCAATTGGCCTAGTTCATCTTTCTGGGACTAGGGACATCATTGATCACACATCAACCAACTTAGTTGGGTGTGAGTTAGGTGGCAACCACTGATCCAATCAGCTGGGGTGGGATGAGAGCGGGGTGATGCCCCCACAGAACAGGACTTAACCAGAGTTGTAGATGAGACATTTTCACTTGAGTGTGGCCTGGAGATATTCTTTGTCAGTACCATGTGACATGTCTAGAACAGAGGTGTTGACAGAAAACCTGGAAAAAATATTTCTTTCCCTCTGGTTCCAGCCATTGACCAAACCCTCATTAACATTTGAGGAGGCTGACCCCTATCACTGGTGATGTGTAGGAGGTTGGGAGTGAGCAAGGGTAAAGGTTATAACCTGATGAGAAAAACCTCACTGGACACAGTTCATTAGTCTTTCCAAGACCCATTCCTTGTCCTCCTATCTGAGGAACCTCACCACGTTCCCCACAACACCCTGAATCTTCTGCCAGTCTATCTTGTACCAGCTGCTCTGCAAATATAAGGACTTCTATCCCTAGTGAAAGGCTGAGTCCTCTAAGCTGTCTGGTGATTCTTTTATACATCTTCCAACAGACAAATCCAAGCCATTCAAAATCCTAGTCACCTTTGGCTAGTGTGGGGTCTGTCCTGATGGGAGAGGAAGTAGGCCTTGCCCCTGCAAAAGCTGAACTGGCTGCAGCACTGCTTGTAGGTCCCAGGCATCTGGGCCACCCCTACCTTTCCTGAGCATCCACCTCCCCTCCACCAGCCCTGTGACGTCTCCTCATCTCTGTGTGCTATTTGGTTTCTTGGTCCCCTCTGGCACTGCATGCTAGGTCCTCGAGGTCTGAGAATGCCTAATACAGGGAGTGGCTCGTTCCTCAGGGACTCCATACTCAGGGAATCGAGTCCCTAGGAGGCTGGAGACCTAGATGATCTGGGACTCCATAGAGACTCCCTTCCTCCTGAGCTCCTTCTCTGACCCCTACCCTTGGCAAAGCTATCTCAAATCTTCACCTGACTCCCCACCCACTCATCTTGCTATTGACAGACACATGGCCATCCTTGTCCTTGGCAATATCAAGAACACAGGAAAGGAAGCTCTTTAGCAGTCTTTTCTTCCCACTAAACACTTGTGGGCTCCACTTCTACTCCTGCTTCTTGCCCCAGAGGAAGAGGCTTCTGCTCTCTAAAGCTACTTCCGTTTCTTCAGGGACTTAGTCCCATCGGTTTTTGCCTTTTTATTAATAGCATAGAGTTTAAGACCTTAGGAAAATTACAATCCTGACTATCATTTAGTAACTAGGTAAAATTAGCTAGGTAATACTACATAATACCTCAATGTTATTATCTTTAAAATGGAGTTATAATAGTATCTGACTCATAAGGTTGTTGAGGGTATTAAATGAACTTTCATAAGTAAAGTGCTTAGTACAGTTTCTGGCACATAGGAAACACTCATTAAAACAGTGCTCCTTCCTCTCTCCCCTCCCTCCTCAGGCTCTGAAGGTGACCTCACCTCCTATTTTACTGTGAAAACAGAAACATCCAAAAGAAACTCTTACTCCCTGGCCATTTGTCCTACTTGAATCCTTGTATAAGCCCCTACAACCCCATCCAAGGAATTTCTTTCTGCTGTGCCTGCATCTGCTCCACTAGACACAGGAATTCTGCTCTGGTCACTCTTTCAGTGTCTCCCTCTCCACTCACTTCTTCCCATCAGCTATTAATGGGCAAAAATCTCTCCCTTCTTAAGAAAAGAAACACAACACCTCTACTTCTCCTGTCTCCTTTCTGGTTCCTGAAGGAATGTCTTGTATAGCTGTATCATCACAGGGTATATCCTCTGGCCTTCTCTGGGAGGCACTGACTCCTGGAAGGATTATTTTCTGCCACCAGCTTTGGCCTTGGGATGATCTATGATGGTCCAGTACAGCTACCTCAGTGTGCATGGGTGTTGCTCTGTGCTCAGGCACCAGGGCCAAGGGAATCCACCCAGATAGAGACAAGATTGGGGTCCTATTCTCTAGGGGCCAGGAAGACCTTCATTACTTGGGGGCAGTATGGGGGATGAAGTTCTCAGTACTGGTTCCTTCTCTTCCCCTTTCAGGGCCTGCTGAAGTTGTTCTGGGGGGTTTTGGTGCAGACTTTAACATTACTATGAAATCCCTCAAGCTTGTTTCAACTAGGGCTACCACTATCCCTGGCAGAGTGTGGCAAGAACACTGGGTGTCCATCCATCTTGAGATAAAAGCTAAGCCCTTGGGAAGTGACTTCAGGAATCGTGGTAGAGGATCTGCCAGTGACATGAGAAACCATGTGGCCCCAAATCAGACAGTCTGTGATGGTAGTAACAAAGAAGTGCTCAAGGAGGCACATTGCTTGGGAGTGGGTGGTTAGGACAAGGAGAGAAGCCTGAAGATGCTGCGCTGCCAGCTGTGCCAGTCAATGATAAAGAGAACAAAGGTGAGGCAAAGCTATATATTAGGTAGTGGTGGACATTTATATGTGTGGTTTGGTGGTTTGAATGATAAGGTAGAGTAGAAGGGAAAGTCCTCTGTTGAACTTGCAGTCAAGAGCACATTTTTCTCAAATGAACTAACATTTTGTCACAATAAAAAAATCATGAGAACTTTATGGTATAAAACAGAAGTTAATTTTGCCGACATTAAAAAATGGTGTATGCTCTTAAAAAAAACAAGAAAAGGAAGAACAAATTAAGGCTAAAGTCAGCAGAAGGAAAGAAATAATCAAAATTAGAGCAGAAGTAAATGAAATTAAAAACAAAACAAAACAAAACAATAGAAAAAATAAATGTAACAAAGAGTTGGTTCTTTGAGAAGGTTAATAAAATTGAAAAACCCTGGCTAGACTCACTGAAGAAAAAAGAGAAAGGACACAAATAAATAAAATGAGGGATGAAAGAGGGGAAATTATGACACACACTGCAGAAATACAAAGGATGATACAAGAATACTATGAAAAAATATATAACACCAAATTTAATAACCTAGAAGAAATGGACAAGTACTTAGAAAGGTACAACCTTCCTAGACTGAATCCAGAAGAGTTGGAATATCTAAACAGACCGATCAGCAGTATGGAAATTGAAACAATCATCAAAAACCTACCAAAAAGCAAAAGTCCAGGACCGGATGACTTCGCCAGTGAATTCTACCAAACAGTCAAAGAAGATTTAATACCGATTCTCCTCAAACTCTTCCAAAAAATCAAAGAGGAAGGAATACTTTCCAACTCATTTTATGAGGC